>JAVSBU010342551.1:0-10524 GCA_033118015.1 Loricariichthys derbyi | reverse complement strand
GGTCAGTTAAATGTTGTATTTACTATTTAGATGTTCAAATATTACCTCTGCAGCTGCTGCAGTTTGTTCAATAAAACCTGTTATTAAAAGTCACTGGTGAGGATATGCCTTGCTTTCATTTTCTGTAAAATTTAAGTGTCCCGGTTTTTAGCTTTGAAAATCTGGTCACAATACATCTAAACCACGCATAAAACTCACCATCGTCGATAATTCTGACCGAAAAGTCATTGTAAATATCGGCGAGGGTCCTCCCGCCTTCCACAATACAGCCAAACGATGGCCTTATAACGATGTGTTTTGCACTTTTATGCACCGAAATCTGAATGAAAACGAACACTATAGCTCGCTAAATCGAAGGTGCGCAGAAGGATGCACAATGGCACGGGGCAATCCGGAAAAGCGTGGGAGATACGTACAGCAGCTTTTGAGATGGAAAATGCATTTTTGAAGCAAAAAATTTAAACAAAAAAATAAAATTAAAAAAATTAAAAATCGACATGCGGTATGAATTTTAGAGGCAAGAGGCTATTTTCTATTCAATTCCAAGAAGAGTTAAAGCCCAGACAAGCCTAACGCAAGGAACCGACAGAATAAGTGACTGAAGAGGCATCAAGAAACCCATCCTGATTCTACACGTCCATGCACTTAGTCCATGCACTGCAGCATCACATCACGATGCGAGAGCTGTTAGTGTCAAAATACATAAACCCCACCAGCCGAATGAAGGTGTTCGTACACAAGTATTCATGCCAAATGCCAACAAATATTCTGTACAATCTGAACTTTAATAAACTTTCACCAACTTTTAAAACTTACTGTTATTTTTTGGCCGCTTGGCTCCCCAGAGTTCGAGCAGCGTGCTGCTGCCTCTCTTTGCCATCGACGCCGACGTAGTGAAATTTACCACAGTCTATAAGGTCGTAAATCTCATGTCCAGTATATTCATGATGCTCATACATGGTAGGCCTATGTATCTGAATACCTAGGCTCTTTTAATAAATGTGGGTTTTTCCACGACACCACACCTTCTCTGAACACTGCAGAACGGGGAATAGAAACTATTCTTTTGTAAGAACTTACTGAGTGAAAACGGCGTTATATTTAAGAGCTTTATTTTTGAAAATACTTTTTTGATGACCAACCGCAAGTAGCCGGCGATTCAGTGCGCTACAGGCGGCGAAAAGTCACCGGGTGCAGGCTACTTTTGAAACCCCTGCGTAGAGTATTTTTAGTGCAAATAAGTCGATAAGACGAGAAAGTAGTACATAGTGGGTATGGAAAGTATTCAGACCCCTTTAAATTTTTCACTCTTTGTTTCATAGCAGCCATTTGTTTTTTTCTTATTAATGTACACTCAGCACCCCATCTTGACAGAAAAAAGCAGAAATGTAGAAATTTTTGCAAATTTATTAAAAAGTGAAAACTGAAATATCACGTGGTCACAAGTATTCAGATTCTTTACTGTGACACTCATATTTAACTCACATACTGTCCATTTCTTCTTTTTCCTCCTTGAGATGGTTCTACTCCTTCATTTGAGTCCAGCTGTGTTTAATTAAACTGATTGGACTTGATTTATAAAGGCACACACCTGTCTATAGTGCTCACAGTGCATGTCAGAGCAAATTAGAATCATGAAGTTGAAGGAACTGTCCAAGAAGCTCAGAGACAGAATTGTGGCAAGGCACAGAAGGTTACAAAAGAATTTCTGCAGCACTCAACGTTCCTAAGAGCACAGTGGCCTCCATAACCCTTACATGGAAGAAGTTTGGGACAACCACAACTCTTCCTAGACCTGGCCATCCAGGTAAACTGAGCAATCGTGGGAGAAGAGCCTTGGAGAGAGAGGTAAAGAAGAACCCAAAGATCACTGTGGCTGAGCTCCAGAGATGCAGTAAGTAGATGGGAGAAAGTTCCACAAAGTCAACTATCACTGCAGCCCTCCACCAGTTGGGGCTTTATGGCAGAGTGGCCTGACGGAAGCCTCTCCTCAGTGCAAGACATATGAAAGCCCACATGAAGGACTCCCATACTATGAGAAATAAGATTATCTGGTCTGATGAAACGAAGATTGAACTTTTTGGCGTTAATTCTAAGCGGTATGTATGGAGAAAACCAGGCAATGCTCATCACCTGCCCAACACAATCCCAACAGTGAAACATGGTGGTGGCAGCATCATGCTCTTCCAGAGTGTTCAGGACCGGAGACTGTGCCAAAGGTTCACGTTCCAACAAGACAATGATCCTAAGCACACAGCTAAAATAACAAAGGACTGGCTTCGGAACAACTCTGTGACCATTCTTTACTGGACCAGCCAGACCCTAACCTAAACCCAATTGAGCATCTCTGGAGAGACCTGAAAATGGCTCTCCACCAACGTTCACCATCCAACCTGACAGAACTGGAGAGATTTTGCAAGGAATAATGGCAGACGATCCCCAAATCCAGGTGTGAAAAACTTGTTGCATTATTCCTAAGAAGACTCATGGCTGTACTAGCTCAAAGGGGAGGTTCTACTCAATACTGAGCAAAGTGTCTGAATACTTATGACCATGTAATATTTCAGTTTTTCCTTTTTAATAAATTTGCAAACATTTCTATGTTTCTATTTTTTTTTTCAAGATGGGGTGCTGAGTGTACATTAATGAGAAATAAAATGAACTTTTTTGCTGCTATGAAAGAAAGAGTAAAAATTTTTAAGGAGTCTGTATACTTTCTGTACCCACTGTAACTACAAAGTAATGTCTCAACATAGACTCTTTCCTTTCAACAGCAAATTACAACGTCTGTAATAAAGGTAAAGAACAAGTACCCTAGATGCAAATTTCAACTAACTACCTTTAAAATATGTGCACATGAGTGAGCAAAGTTGAACTTTTTCGCCTAAATGCAAAACGCTATGTGTGGAAGAAAACTAACACTGCATAACACTACATCATCCCCACCGTGAAAGATGGTGGTGACAACATCATGCTGTGGGAATGCTTTTCTTCAGCAGGGACAGGGAAGCTGGTCAGAGTTGATGGGAAGATGGATGGAGCTAAATACAGGACAATCCTGGAGGAAAACCTGTTAGAGGATGTAAAAGACCTGAGACTGGGGCAGAGGTTCAGCTTCCAGTAGAACAACGACCCTAAATATACAGCCAGAGTTACAATGGAATGGTGTAGATAGAAGCATATTCATGTGTTAGACTGGCCCAGTCAAAGTCCAGACCTAAAACCAATAGACAATCTGTGGCAAGACTTAAACTGCTCTTTACAAACACTGTCCATCTGACTGAGCTTGAGCTATTTAGCAAAAATGGGGCAAATATTTGAGCCTCTAGACGTGCAAAGATGGTAGAGACAAACCCCAAAATACTTTTAGCTGTAATTACAGCAAAAAGTGGTCCTACAAAGTACTGACTTGGGGGGCTGAACACAAATGCACAACATATTTTACAGATTTTTATTTATTAAACATTTAAAAAAACTATGTATAATTTTTTACATGTCAAACATACTTTCTACTTTGTGTTGGTCTATCACATAAAATCCCAATGAAATACATTTGAGTTTGTGGGTTTAACATGAAAAAATGTGGAAAAGTTCAGTGGGTATGAATACTTTTACACGGCTTTGTATCTCTGTCTTTATATGAGCTTTTCTGCACATTCCTAATTCTCAAACACTAAAAGCCTCTCATCTCACAATTCTGTCACTTATAACACAAAAGAGGTATTATGGAGTGCAAGACAAGAAAAAAAAATAAAGAAGAAGAAGAGTAGGAATGACAAAGAACAAGCTCCACTCCTTCCTTCCTTTCCGGTAATTTAGTCATTTGTGTGTCATCTCCTGATTGCCTTGCGATTCTGCAGGCATCATTTGAACACAATTGCACTCAGTCGCCCGCCGTCGTCACCGGGGTTGCCATAGTGCCCAAACCCCCTTGATATCATGCACTGCTCATTTGCATTTTTATTCAGGCAGAGGGAAGTGTTTCAATATTGAGTTTTAGCTCCAGCAATAATGAAGTTAAATGCCACCAGAACCAATTATATGCCTTCCAACTCACAGTGTAAATATTTTAGTCAGGTACTTCTTATTTGCCGCACGTCCGACTCGACCGAAGCTGTCAGCTGAACACAGTCATCCAGAAATGGCCCGTAGACGAGTGATGAATAGAGCAAAGGAGCCAATGCGATGCAGAAATCACTCACTGTAGTAACACACTGCAAAACATGAGCTGATATTTTTCACACCTGACTCCAGAGTGTCAATACAGAACTATCAGCAAACAAGATTTCTGCTTCTCCGGCTGTGAATGTACTTCATCACATCCTCTGTATCCGTGTGCCAGAAAAAAGGTGAAGCTCTGTACAGCTCGAGCTCTGCAACTTCCCCTGAAGGAGCACTGAGGTTTAGATCGGGCAGGTTCTCGACTCTTGTTGCTGCTATGTGTTGCTTTTGAGGTCTTAAATCTAAAAGCACCTATTGTCATGGCTAATAAATACCAAAACTTCATCTTCAATAATTAACATTGTGGTTTCATAGTCCTGTCTGTATTTAAGTTAAGACGTAAAAATAAGAGCGTACCTAAAGTACAAGAGAGATAAAGTCTATAATATTTGTAACGTCATGTTTATTTACTAAAGTAGGAACCATGATGAGAAACATGATGGACACCATGGATGCAAAAACGATGTACGAGAAAAGAATCTGATATCATGGCAACAGAATCTGGATTTAGAGGATGGAAACCTGGATCTAGGGGGACTGAACATGGATCTTTGAGATATGAATCTCTATCCAGGGAAACTGAATATTGATCTACAGCAACCAAATCTGGAACTACAGGAATTAACACTAGAGCTACAGATATAGAAGAAATTCTATAGCTAAAGCAATGGAATGTAAATCTGCAACTCTGATCTAAAAGAGAAATCTATATGTACAAGGAGAGACTGTGGATCTACAGGAAGGGAATCTAGACCTAAAACAACAGAATCTAGAACCTCATGAATCTCCACAGGCACTGAAGAGATCCATGTACTCTGAATGAACTGGAAGAGACTCTGTATCTAAAGCATGAGAATCTGGACCTGCAGATAAGAAATTTAGATTTATGGCAATGGGTTCTAGATCTACATGATGGAAATCTTGATGTATATGAAATAAATCTGGATCTACAGAACGTAAGGGTTGTGCAACATAAGGAAAATTTTTGTCATTTAATATTATGCTCAACTGTCTGTTTTGTTGGACAGGAGAGACCAGCTAACAAAACGAGATCTGCATACCAAAAAGAGGAGCTACTACTGTCACATGGACATGGTTTGGGTATGAAAAGTCCAGTATGGATCAGAAACACATGCTTTGCAAGTTGCTGCAGATTTATTCTCATTACAGACTCAAACCTTTCACCACCTTGCCAAAAACATTAGAGCTGCACCAGTCAATGGGCCGATCAGGTCCACAGAACCGACTCTATCAGTCAGTCACATTTACAAACACAGAGACACATGAACAGCACAGCGCTCTCATTAACTTTTAACTCTATGTAAAGTCCACATACAGAGCTTTAAAACAGCTCGGCTACTCACTGGTTTATGAGGCTTTTGATGAGGAAGTGATAGATTTCAGTTGTGTTTTAGTGCTACTTAATAGTCCATCCCTAGGCCTATATGGAACAATACTAATGAGAGAGTAGGGATACTAATGAGGGAGTAAGAATCTGTTTGGGACACAGTCACATCTTCAGCCTGCAGCCCCAGGACTTTGGTGACATAGTGGTTAAGGTATTGGAGTATGGACCAGAAGGTCCAGGGTTCAAATCCCGCCTCTGTCAAGGTACCACTGTTGGGTTCTTGAGCAAAGCCCTTAATCTACAATTCCTTGGATTGTAAAAATGTATAAATTGTAAGTCACTCTTGATTAGGGTGTCTGCTAAATACCATAAATGTAAAGAAATCTGTATTTATTTAAAAATAAGCCTTGTTATTCCCTAAATTTACAGTAATATTCTATACTGTAATAAATCTTGTTATTTCACACAGTCCTAACAGGAAGGGCATCTGGGTGTAAAGGAAGAGAATAGGTTCTGTACGTAGAGGACGGAAATTCGAATGGATATGAAGAAATCTGGATCTACCCAAAGATGTTTAATCTTCATGACGTAATTCTTGATCTACAGGAATAGAATTTGAATCTACACCTTGCTTCCTTTTAAGTATCTCTCTAATTCTTTCAGTGTGTGAGATAAAGCTAGCATGGTGTCACTTCCTCACATGGTAGAGACGAGAGACGAGTCTAAATATCTTAGGCTGTAAGAAAATCAGAAAATCCCGATGAGAGGTAGCGAGATGGTTTCACTCTCGAGCGGTGAGGCACCAGCTTCACCCTGCCGCCCACAGTATGGTCCAGCCGAAAATGATTTATCCTTCCTCTCCATGAGTTATGTACACATTAATGTTAGCAGACGCAGCATCCATTATTTATCTTGTTCAGGAAAGTGGCCCGTTTCTATCGTGACGCTAAGCGTGAGCACATTGGAATAGCATGCTAACGTCTCTCAGGACTTCCATTTGTCATCTGGGGATTACGGCAAGGTTGCAAAAGAAAATTTCAATAAGTGCGGCAGCAGTTACACAAAGCTATGAGCCAACAAATTAGCAAAAGCAATACAAAGCTTCTATTGAGGCCACAGTCTGTGTGTGTTAAAGAGGATCATAAATTAGATCGTGGTACCGTCTTATGCAAACGTGTCATCACTATCCAAAGGATGTTAAGGAGATGCTTACACCTGTAGCACAAGACACAAGGTGGGAATCAACCCTGTATAGAGAGGCAAGCACAGTCCCACACTCACTCAGACATTTGAGAGACGCAGTTTGACCTAATGCAGGTCATTGAATTGTGGGAGAAAATCGGGGTACCCTAAGTATTTAATCTCTCTTCATCAAAAATGAAATAGCTTTAATCTGTTCACACGTACAGTCAAAACAAACCCATAATAATAAATACGGAAGCAAAGCACAGTCCAGCTTTATTCCCCTCAGGGAAAACTCTTTTATGGGTCCATTTTGACCCAAAATGCTCTGCAGAGTTTGTAGGGAATTTCCTAACAAGGTGAACATAAATGGTTCTTTTTTGTCAGAACTACAACTTTTAGAAAACAAAGGTGTGAGTGTCGCAGCAAATCATTGCGTTTATAGCAGTGGAATAAAAAGGCGTTTGGACAGCGTATGTCATACGATGGACGAACAGTGGAGCAGAAGTTCAAGCTTCACCAAAGCACACCAGCAAACAACAGGGTTAAAAGAGAAAGAACGTCCACTGACTATTCATTATACATGCAAGTATCCTCCTACATGCAAATTATTACATTAAGAATTCATAGCTTGGATGTGAATTTAGAATTAAAGATATTTAGAGATACAACTCAGTGATAGGAATTTGATCATTTTTATTCAAAACTTTTGTTGCACTTACAAGCTTTACCATAGTGATTTACGATTATTTTAATGGGAATCTTACAAAACAAACAAACAAACAAACAAGTGAACATAAATTGTGAGAATGTATTTTAAGATTAAATAACTTTAATTAAATATATTAACTTGTGTGCTTATTAATATGTGAATAAAAAATCTAATCAGAAAAAGTTGAGATAGTATGGCAACTGCAACTCTGCAACACATTCCAAAAAGTTGGGACGGGGGAAATTTAGAGCTAGTAATGAGATAAAAAAACTAAATAAGGCTGCGATTTTAAACAGATGATTTTAATCATAATTTCATCCAAAAGTTGGTCCAGGAAAGGCTGAGTCTTTGATGAGCAGAGAGGGACAGAGGATCTCCAGTTTATTAGCAATAACTGAAATGTTTAAAAGCAATATTCCTCAAGGAAAGATTGGAAGGGATTTACATATTTCAATCCCAACCTCTTTTGATTTATCTTGCTGAAAAATGCATGGACGTCCCTGTTAAAGATCTCATCCTGAAGGTAGTTTATGTTGCTCTATAAATATAAGCTTGATAAAGGTTTGATAAAGTAATCCACTGCCCATGTGTGTCTATTAGCAATTCATGATACTTCTTGATTTGTGTTTTTAGTTTAGACTTGAGTCCTAAATTACCCTGTTCTAATTTTTTTGGAATGTTTTGCAGGCCTAAAATGCAGGAATGGATGTTTATTTAAATATTAAATTAAGTTCACCAGAAAAAACATGTAATGTCTCGGGTTCATTCCATCTGTAATGAAATAAAGCCAAAGTAAATGTAAAAAACACTTTTTCTTTCCTTATAAGCCTTTTCCACCCTGTCACAACTTTTCCTGATTTGGGGCTCTACGAAGATTTGGGGTTCATGGCACTGAACCTTCTGGTCATTTGCCCAATTAGGAAAATTAGAAAATAAAGTTAATGTTGAACCCTGCTGGTTTTATTTAATAAGAGTGCAGTTTTGCATGGGTTACAGTGCTAAATTTAGTGGAGCTTGGAAGCCTAAGATGTCTTGATCTGAGGAGGAGCTGTTCTGCTCAAAGTTGTTTGAGCTGTTCAAAGTCACCCAGTTCCTGCTGGTCAGCCACCTGAGCATATGGGCGAGATCTTGGTTGACCCATTCAGTCTACCTGTTGGAATCAGGGTGGAAACCTGAGAACTGCTGTTAGAACTGCCACTACCCATTGGTTGGCAATCATGGGTTCAGGGGCAGTGTCCACCTCTGGGGGGGTCCCATGGTGAGTGAGGTCATCTGGTTTAACAATTTTTGAATCTGGCCAGTAAGACAAGGTGAAATTGAAGCGCCCGAAGAAAAGTAACCAGCGGGCCTGCTGGGAGCCTACTGGACCAGGTTCTTATGGTCCGTGCAAAGCAGGAAGGAGCATTTGGCCACCTCCAGTGAGTGATGCCACTCCTTGAGGGCCAACTTCATGGCCAACAACTCCCAATCACCAATGGGGTAATTTTATTCAGCTGGTGTTAATTAGCACAAGAAGTAGGCACATGGCTGGAGTCTCTTGTCCTTCCCCGTGCACTAGGAGAGGACCACCTCTATGCCACCCCTAAGTATGTGGCATCTATCTAAATGACAAATGCCTCCTTTGGGTCTTGGAGGCATAGCACCAGAGAGGACGTTCGCCATCTCTTGAGCTCCTTAAAGGCTCTCTGAGCTTTGCTGGGACAGCAGAAGCCCCCTGTCATCTTCCCTGCAAGAGTGGTAAGGGAGTAAGCACCCATGCTGAAATTCTGGACAAAAGCAGGAAAAAGTTTGCAAAGCCCAAGAACCACTGGACCAGCCAGAGGGAAAATAATGTTGGGGTGTTCGCACAATGGTATGCATTGAAGCTGGCAGGGAGACAGCAGCAGCAGCAGAGGCATGACTGCTGGACCTACAGATAACCCTGTTACCTCGGGGTGACCCCTACAGGTGACACTCTACAAAGGATCACTGTTACCTGTTGTCCAAGTTAGAATTCTGTACAAAGGCAGGAAAAAGTTGCAAAATCCCAGGAAACATTGGACCAGCCGGAGGGATGTGGTCTGTGGTCAGCTGGTGACAGCATCGAGCTTGGCTGGGTCCATGCGGATCACCCTTCAGCCAACAATGAGCCCCAGAAAGGGTGAAAGGAAATGGAATTCTGTCTTCTACACTTTGACAAACAGGTGCTTCTCCAGTAGCAGCTGGAGTACCTGCCTGACGTGCCTCACATGCTCCTCCAGAGATGTGTTAAAATTGAGGATGTCACCAAGGTAGATGAAGATGTACTGATCAAGGGCCTCTCAAACAAATCAAGTAAGGTGTTGTAAGACCACCAAGAATGTATTGGCCCAGCTGGCATTTCTAGATACTCATAGTGCCATGTAGATGTTACGAAAGTGGTCTTCCACTTGTCCGTCTGCCAGATGTGCACAAGGTTGTAGACCCTGCACAGGTCCAACTTGGTAAACACAAAGGCCTGCTAGAGGGCACAGAATGTCATGGGCATAAGCGGCAGGCGGTACTGGTTCTTGATTGTGATAGCATTGAGGCCCCAGTAATCGATGCAAGGGCAAAGTATCCTGTCCATTTTCCCTATAAAGAAGAAGCCCCCCCTGCTGGTGAGGTGGAGGGGTGTTTAAACCCCAGGTCCAGAGCCTCCTTGATGTACTCCTCCATAGCCCTCCACTTGGAGAAGTTCAGAGAACAGTCTCTCTCTGAGGGCAACTGTTCCTGGGAGGAGGTTAATGCCACATCCATAGGGCCCATTAGCAGGATGCGCTGGGCCTGTTGCTTGCTAAATACCTCCACTCAACATGTGACCCACTACAAAGGATCACCATTAGCTGCTGTCCAAGTTAGAACAGTCCAAATGTGAGCTAACAAGCAAGCGAGCACAAGGCCAATAAAGTGTACACATGGTCACACATGCACACGCAAGCGTGCGCACGCTCACATACACGCACATGCACGTTCGTACGCACGCTCGCACGCACGTACACACACACACACACACACACACACACACACACACACACACACACACACACACACACACACACAC
>JAVSBU010342543.1:0-10524 GCA_033118015.1 Loricariichthys derbyi | reverse complement strand
TTTGTACAGAACAAAGTATTCAATGAGAATATTTCATTCATTCAGATCTAGGATGTGTTATTTTAGTGTTCCTTTTAATTTTTTTTTGAGCAATATATTAATTAAACTAAATTATTATTGTAAGAAAGTAGCAATTGTAAGTCACTCTGGATAAGGGCATCTGCTAAATTACATAAATGTAAATGTGATCTGCTACTTACAGTATTAACATGAGAATGAGAAATGTTTATTGGTGCAAACGATATAACTGGCTTTGTAAAAAGTGTGATGTATCTACTCACCACAATAAACTAAATCTTAATAGCTGACATTCTGGAAGAGGTATTTGGTATGTTTTGCTATGAGGGGGATTAGAGACAGGTGGCAAATCAATCACACAGTCTCAGGGTCTCTGAAGGAAGCTCAGAAACATTGGTTTTGTTTAAGTCTCCTTCCAGGTCTAAGTATTCAATGAGGATTTTAATATTATCGATAGTCATGTGTCTGGTAAGGCAGAGCACAGATAAACATTAGTCTTAGTAATTTAGATAGGGCTTCAATAGAACACATTCACTCACACACTTATATGCACTCACAAACTAAGAGCACTTTGGAAACACCAGTTAACTTAACATGCGTGTTTTTGTAATATGGGAGAAAATCAGAGTTCGTGGAGAAAAAACCCACACAGACACAGGGATGATGCAGCCTCACATATTCGTTAGTTCACAGTTTGCATGTTTGAGGTCGTTGTCCTGCTGGAAGGTGAACCTCTGCCTTAGTCCCAAGTCTTTTGCAGCCTCTAACAGGTTTTCCTCCAGGATTGCTCTATATTTAGCTCCATTCATCTTTTCATCAATTCTGACCAGCTTTCCTGTCCCTGTTGAAGAAAAGCATCCTCACAGCATGATACTGCGACCACCATGTATCACGGTTGGGATGGTGAGGTGCAGTGTTAGTTTCTGCGACACATAGCTTTTCGCATTTAGGCCAAAAAGTTCAACTTTGGTCCCATCTGATCAGAGCACATCTTCCACGTTTGCTGTGTCCCCTACATGGCTTGTGGCAAACTGCGAGTGGGAATTCTTATGGCTTGCTTTCTTCTTGCCATTCTTCTATAAAGGCCAGAGTTCTGTAGTACATGACTAATATTTGTACTGTTGACAGATTCTCCCATCTGAGCTGTGGATCTCTGCAGCTCCACAGTGACCATGGCCCTTTTGGCTGCTTCTCTAATTAGTGCTGTCCTTGCCTGGGCTGTCAGTTTAGGTGGATGGCCATATCTTGGTAGGTTTGCAGTTATGCCATACTACTTCGATTTAAAAGTGATGGATTGAACAGTGATATGTGGGATGTTCAGAGAACCCTGCTTTACATTTCTTAACAATTTTATCCCTGACCGGTCTGGTGTGTTCCTTGGTTTTCATGATACTGTTTGATCAGTAATGTTCTCTAAAAAACCTCTGAGGCCTTCACAGAACAGCTGTAGTTATACTGAGAATAAATTACACATATGTGGACTCTACTAATTAGGTGACTTCTAAAGGCAGATGGTCAAACTGGATTATATATAGGGGTATCAGAGTACAGGGGGCTGAATACAAATGCATACCATACTTTTCAGATTTTTATTTATTAAAAAAATTAAAAAACCATGTATCACTTTCTTTTCACTTCACACATAATTGCTATTTTGTGTTGGTATCTCACATAAAATCGAATAAAATACATTTAAGTTTGTGGGTGTAATGTGAAAAAATGTGTAAAGGTTTGAGGGGTATGAATCCTCTTGCAAGGCACTGTTTATGCGTACTTATTTATATGTGTATACATGCAATATTAGATCGTTTTCAGTAAATACTTGACCACAGATGCCCATTTGTTTATGACAATTTCTGTAATCTAGCAAATATTTTAAGATGTCTTGGTCGTTGGTGTAACTTCTTACCCACTGGAAAGCTGATGTAGTGAATTAAAAGTTCAATAGTTTTGTTTCTAATGGCCAATTTAGTCGTTACCTCTGATGCCAACAGCGTATATTTCCCATGCTGATTTAAATATTAGAAACAATTTCTGTTTTAGGACTTTTACCAGTTTTGACAATCAAACTTTCTTTGTATGGCAGAAAGAGACAGAAAATTTGAAGAAGCAGCAAATTAGTGAAATGAAGCTGTTAGCGTTTCTAAAGGTAAGCACTTGAAATTATGGTCACAGAAATAATTTCTTTGTTGATTAAATTTAATTGACATTATATAAATTGGTAAAGCAATGGGCATTTATGTGTGCTTTAAAACAATATTTCCTAACCTCACAGAAATTCCCAGCAATATTGGCCAAGCGAGTAAGGCTGAACATCAGTGTATTATTTCCTCTGTGTTGGAATAGGGGCACATAGAATTTTAAAGCCTGGGTTCTCTAGTGATGCACTGTTGTAACTTTTGTAAAATCTAGACTTCGGGTAAAAAATAATTATGCTTTTATTCTAGTCTGTCATTTTTACTTGATTAGCATAGTACAGATCAGCTACACCATTAAAACCATTGCAAGAATGACCCTCTGTGCAGTGTGGATGATAAACCATGGGTCCTGGGATTCATATAGACACCTACTCCCTACCCAAACATTGTTTCAGACCAAGTACAAGGGCATTCTCTAATGGCAGTGCCCTCTTACAGCAGATAATACACCCTACCACACCGCAAAATTTGTTCAGGTATGGTTTGAGCATCAAGTTTAAAGGTGGTGACTTGGCCTCCAAATCCCCCAGATCACAATCTGTATGTGTGCTGGACAAACCTAACAACCTACAGAGCTTAAAGGATCTGCTACAGTGGAGTCCATGCCTTGACAGGTCAGACCCTTGTTAGCAGTGGATTCTACACAATATTAAGCAGGTGTTTTTTATGTCTGATCAGTGTGTCTTCAATAAGCATGTAAAAGCACAATTACCAGGACATGTGTGGAGATGCCAGTTGACTTAACACACCTCTTTTGAAATGTAAGAGGAGACCTTAATAGCCAGTGGAAACCCATGCAGATATTGAGAACTCTACACAGATAGCAAGTAGGCAAAGACTCTGAACTCGGGTCTCTCGAGCTGTGAAGTGACAGCAATAACCATCATGCCTACATGCCATCAGTGATGATGATGATGATAATAGCAATAGTAATAACAATAATCATAATAATCAATCTTTGTTTACATGCTGTAGCACCTTTCAGGCAAGAGAGGTTTATAAGAGAAAAGCAAAGATTACCAGGAATAAGTGAGAATAAAAACAGGTCAAATGCCCAGTTGACAGTTAAAGTATTAATACCTAAAACAGATTAATTTAAAAGAAGAGAAAACTGTATATTAGTCAAAGCTCACTGTTATGATGTATGGGGGAGATGTTACAGAGAGGACCCACACTCAGACAGCTTCAAGAATAATGGTAGATTTATTTAACTTACCGGTATAGCAAACGTAACCGAAAAAAAAAAAAAAACAGAAATCAAACACCAATAAAAGAATAAAAAGCAAAACCAAAAAGCCTTACCAGCTAGCCCTTGGGATTGGTGGGAACTAGGACGCACAAGACGACGAGGGCACGTGTGGACGAAGGGAGGAGGTACGGCAAGGGGCAAAACACGTTGGTCCTAGGGTATGCCCCAGCCTGTGGGTAACCAAACTCACTGGTGCCACTGCCCTTTAGGACCCTTTAGGTCCGGTCACGGTGCCGGGGAACACATCGGGGGCATCTCTTGGCCATTGCCGTATAGATCTATTCCGCTGGGTCACAGGCCTGGACAACCACACGGGGGGCCCAGGATGGGACCGGAAGGGGGTGTACGGTGTCTGAGTGAAAATATACTGTCCCTACTCTAACAGCTACACCTACTGTACCTAAAGCCTCCTAACTCTACATTGTCATCCTAGCATTATCATCTTGGAATATGCCTGTGCCATCAGGGAAGAAAAAATCCATTGATGGAATAACCTGGTGGTTCAGTATATTCAGGTAGCAGCTGACCTCATTCTATGGGCGCTTAACGCTACTGAACCTAGACCTGATCTAAAACTGCAGCAACCCCAGATCACAACACTGCCCCCACAGGTGGTGACCCTTTTTTGACCAGGCAGTGTATATCATTAATCTGATTAAAAACGATTTTCTCAGTCTTGCCATGCACGCAGAGAGGCTACCTAAAAAGAACATGGTTATCAGGTTCGGTTACTCATACAGATTTTGCCGCTTTTCATTTTGTTTTTTGCTGTTGATCACTAATGCTCTCTATCCAACATCTGAGGCCTGTAAACAGCCATAGTTATACTGAGAATAAATTTCACACAGGTGAACTCTATTTATTAATTAGGTGACTTCGAAAAGGAATTGGTCACACTGGATTTTTATATAGGTGGTGAGTACATCGGGCTGAATACGAATGGACGCCAAACTTTTCAGATGTTTATTTATTAAACATTTTGAAAACCAAAACAATATTTTTTTCACTTCACTTATACTTGCTACTTTGTATATCACATAAATACCAACAAAAACATTTAAGTTTGTGGGTGTAACATGAAAACGTGAAAAGTTAAAGATGTATGAATACAAGAAAAGGGGCATGAATACTTTAGCAAGGCACTAGCTATAGATTAAGACTGATTACTTAATGTTAAATGTATTGTTCCAACTGTATTGTTTGTTTTTGACACTTTTAGGGTAACATTTCCTCAGTTACAGAAGAATTGAATGTGGCAAATGCTGATTGTGAGAGAGTGCAACAGGAGCTGCTTAAAGAATATCAAGAAATCTCCTCTTCAGTAGCCCAGATGGAGACAAGGGTGGTTGAACTAAGAGAAACACGCACAGTTAAGTCTAAGGTTAGGACTTCATTCTTATCTAGTTGTTTTGTGCTGTATATCCTCTATAAACCCGTAATAATACTCTATATGACTAAATACATTTGGCTGATGGGCACAACATAAGTAGCAGAACTACTTAACAGAATGGTAATAGAATAAATAAAACTCCAGTACTCTGACTGCTGTAGTTGGCAGTTACTGGGGGAATTCAGGCAAATGGGCCATTTCGTATAAGTAAAATGAATCAGACATGAAACATTCCATGGTAAGTAGATAAAATAGGAGAAGACATATGGTACATTTATATATTCATAGGTATGATATGTCAGATGGGCCAATACAGGGCGATACTGTGCTCATGTACTCGTACTTATACTTGTAGAATTACTCCGATACAACAGCAGCCGATACATTACAGGTAGGTGGAGAAGGAGCAACTTCAGGAGTTTGGAAATATTCTAGCATAAGTGTAACCACCGGCTCTCGTGCCATTGGGGGAAGAACCGGCCTACTAATCGCCTAAGTGTGAGGTCTTACATGCGCGGTTTTGGTTACGTCATTTTCTACTACGGGATTTTCCATTCACGCTTTAGGTCTCGTGTTTTTTGACAACAGCTCTTTTGGTTTTGTTTTGCGTGTGGTGAGCTCCACTCGCCCACATCCTTTTGGTTTGCTGCTGTTTTGGTTGTTTAGTTGATTTTTGTGCTCGAGCTCGCATTTTCTATTCCCCACATTACTTATTGTCTATTAGATTTCCTGTTCCACCCTGGGTCCTTTTCCACTCCCCTTTTTCCTCTGCCATGCTGCCATGCACACCTCAGTGGCAGCCTCTAAGTTGGTTGCCCACTCCCTTAGCAATAAAGCTACCAGCTCTCCCACCAAGGAGGGAGGTGGAGTAGGCACCAGGAGGGCCGAGGTAACCGTGAGGGCCATAGACAGAGTAGGGTTAGAAGGCACCCAACGTAGCCGTCACTGCGTCACGCTAAGCCCAGTCAACGTGCCCTCTATATTCCATCCCCTGCACTTAGGTCCTTCCTCCCCGAATCATGACAATAAGTGAGGATGACAAAAGTAAAGCAAACAGAAAACTTTGCTATGCTAAACTGTCAAGAGGAGGAGTTAAAAGCAAAAAAAAACAACAACATAATTACATGAGCTGTATTTAATAATAATATTTTAAACGAAGCAACCAAATGATGTCCATTTAATTTTGTAATAGTCATAAAGTGAGGAACATCTTATGAAAATAAAACACATTTTAAAAGTAATTGATAATAACATTGATTGTTATTATATTCATATCAGTAGTCAGTACTGGCAAGTACTCAAATTAATGTATTTGTACTTGGTATGACAAAAAATTGCATCAGTGCAACCCTGGTTTTATTGTACTGGAACAGGTGGCCTATGTTACTTGAAAGTGTAGAACTGAAGTGTGACAGCTTTCACTTGAACAGATGCAATTAATTAAAATTATATTTCGATTAATTGCTGATATTAAATATATTAAAGATATTAAATATATTAAATATGAAATGAGTACATAAAATAACACAGAACTGAGATTAGGAATTATATGGTTATACGATTACTTTTGACATAACACTGGAGTCTTTACCAAAAATTGGAACAATTTACCTGACCAATTCACCTTAACAACTTATCTGACTTTTCTGTTTTGAACATTGATCTAAAATGAAATAACAACAAAAAAAACAAAAAAAAACAAAAACACAAATAATTTTTGACCTCTGAAAGGCTGAGATTTCTACATGTTGAACTGATATGCTTCTGTTCTTTCAGTCTAGTTACAAACTTGATTTATGACATTACTAAATCTATAATCAAGAGATGATGTTATCCAATTATTCATTGATTCATTTTTAACAACTTTGTTGCTCTACTAAAAAACACAACACAATTAGACTGTAATCAACAATATAAGAAGAATAGGCAATAATGGGCAATACCATGGCTGTATAGGCACTCTGATCTTTATTGTAAATATTGCCTGATATTGTAGCTCTGACCAACATTCATTCATTCATTCAGATTCTTATCTGCTTAATTCTGACCAGAGCTATGAGAAAGCTGGTGCTCTGCCGCCTACACAGGGCACAAGGCAGAAATAACCCTAGACAGCATGCCAATCCATCGTAGGGCACACACTTGCACCCTTTAGCGGAATACATTAACCTACAACATGTCTTTGGAAGGAAGGAGGGAAACTGTGGAAGGAAACCAGAACACCCAGAATAAACCCACACGGACACGGGGATGACATGCAGACCCCACACAGAAAGTCAAGAACCCCACACAGAATGTCAGCCATGCCCTATATACTGTATGTTCACACTAGGTACACAGCAGAGCAGGTATGATGTTGAGAAGCAGTTAGCCAGCAGCCTCATAGCTTATGTGGAATAACTGTGGGGAACTTACTGGCTGTTCATTCAGATATTTGTAGTTTGGGTTCATATATACATGAGGTGCAGGACTTTATTTGAAGTTATTATGAATAAAACTATGTGATGCTGGTGCTCTTATCTTCATTATTCATTTCTGCACAAATTCACAGGGATTTGACACCATGAACAGTAGACGGCTAGCTCTGAACAAGGGCAAAAATTATAAAAATAATAATCAGGAGTATTAAAGACCACGTGGCTGTCCTGAGGGGTAACCAGACTGCCAGAACCTTCAGTATGAAACATAGCTACCACCTAGGAGTAGCAAGGAATTATCATGGGAATGAAAGATGGGTTTGTGTTGGCAATTAAATCCTGGTGGCGACTCCTTAGAACATCAATGCTCTAGACTGTGGCAGTTACACACTGTATTATAAGTGCACTTTCTATGAATGTTTTAATTGCAGCACATCTGTTGCTTTGGCCGTTTGTTAGCCTCTTCTGTCCATAAACAGAAAGGGACCACCACTTGACTGACTGTGACCGCATTTGGGTGATGGAGCATATATTGTATATTGTATGTGCGATTAATTTATCATACTGGAAAAAATAGTTTTAACCTGGCCCTCTATTCCTGACAGAGCACTTCATCAGAAACATTCACCACATTTTTAATCACCACACATATTTTCAATAATATTCAAGTCTTTGGAGGTTATTTCAAAACCTGAAATTTTACTAGTAGTTTAAGATTGATTTTGAGGTATGATATGGATGATTATCATATTATTAGCTTCAGGTTTTGGTTTTTTTTTTAGTAGTTGATCAAGTAGAATATATTATTCCTAGGGATATGAGGGGTTTGCCTTGGATACCTGATCAGTCAATGTGTGGTCATTTCAAAGCTCTTGGTGTTAGACAGTGGAAACTGCAAGTATATAATTATTATTTGATAGCCTTCTCTTACTCTGGTATTACCTTTAGCTGAAGCATTTTAGTCTGCTACATGTTATTGGAGGTTTGAACCCTGCATGTTGTGCTCCTGACTCTAGACCTAATCACTTGAGTAGTATGCTGGATCCAAGTCCAAGATCAAAAAAGGCACAAGAAAGAAAATTTGTATACTGAAATATAAGCTCAGGCAGTGTCATGAGAGGCAAAGTCAAGACTGAGTAAATAATATATATATATATACATAAGTAGATTTTAGGCACAAACGTAGCTGACCAGAAGACTCCATCAGAGACTAGATATGTGCTTGTTTCCATTTATATTGATGGTATGGTATGGTATGGTATGGTATGGTATGAGGTTTATTGTCATTCAAACTCTACAAGTGCATAGCTGAATGAAATGACGTTTCCCCAACTTGAGAGAGTTGAAGGAGCCGCTGCCATCATGGTGCCGCCACTTACAGTAGGAAATAACACAAATGCAGAGTAATACATGCGGTAAGAAGAGGAGAGAAAAACCATCCCCAGACTATACTCATTAACGAGTACAGTTTGGGAGCCAAAAAACAACCCCACCTCTGCACAGTTATGCACAAATACACATTACAACATAAAGACCAAGACTCGCAACAGTAAACAGTAGAGCAACAAAGGCATAAAAACGGGGAAAAGAGAGTCTCTGCATACTGCACTTTCTATACAACATATGAATTGGTCTGCAGATGTAATCCTACCTCTCTGCTGATGGACTGGAGGAAGATTGAGACCAATGCCAATATGTCTTGCACAAATATGATATATTATCCTGGGGAATCCAGGTAAGCTTGGTACATGATTTGAGGCAAGCTGAGCAGTCTCTGGAGCTGTTAGGAGATGAATAATAGGCTTCTGGGGATTTTCATATGGACACAGGTTTATCACAAGGCCTGAACACTGGTCTCTAGATAGGGCAAAAGATATCTGTAACAACTTAGGAATCCTGTTGAGCCCAGGGTGATTGGTCAGCTTGAAGGCCCATTACCTGGGTCAGCTTACCTCAGTTGAGCTTTTTTTCATTGTGGACTTTCACCCGAGAGGAGCAGTAATCATTGAGCTTGAGAGGATGGACTCAGGATGTGTTTTCTGCTTGGATCCCACTTTGCACGACAGAATCTTTTAGATGCACTGGCTTTTTATTAGATAAACTGGTTCTTAGCGTCTTCCAGCCAGAGCCTCTGTACTTCAAGTGCCAGTTTAACTACCATGAATTTACAGTTGCCAGTGGCATTTCAGCAGGCATGTTGTGATAGGAGAAGTGGGCATGTGGAAGAAGCTGTGACTGCACTGCACCTACCACAACATTAGAAGCATCCACTAAATATTAGAAAGAATTGACCCCAGCAAAAAATGGCAGTTTGGAATCAGGGAGTACTGAGTAGTTGGCAGTGGTAAAGCACTGTTTATGTTATATGAAAGCTGTATCTATCTCTAAAATCCAGTTAACATTAAGAGGAAAATATAAGGAAAAGTACTGTGGGGATATGGAAATCACATTTCTATTTATTCACGTAATGAATACACTTTATAATCCAAACTTTATTGCATATTGTTAGGAGACCTACTTCCGCAGTAGATGTGCCTCAGTTTACCCCATAGCTTTGTGCTACTTTCTTGCTGCTAGCCTCTAGGCTAACCCTGTAGCTTCATGCTACACCCACTTTGCTAGCCAGTGACGCCACATGCTGCTTGTGCTTCTCAGCCGCTAGGTAGGCCTCTGAAACACTACACGTGTTTCTCAGACACTAAGCTGGCCCCCTCAATGCTACGCGTGCTTTCCAGCTATTGGGCAGATCCCCATTTGCGCTACACGCCACGCATGCTTCTCAGCCGTGTCACATTTCCCCGTTTGTTTTTTCCCTGCGTCCTTCACCATCTACCTCCACATTACCCTGTGGGCAGAGCCGTGGCACAAGCCTCCCCCATTTGCAGAGGGTTAGTGGTAGGGGTCATCCTGGAGTTAACCAGTTCTGAAGCAGGATCAACTGTCACGCCACCTACTTGTAAGTCCGCCCCTTGGTGGCACTCAATGCCAGGTACCAGGGCAAGCTGGTAACAGGATCCCTTTGTAGCGGTAACTGGGTTCAGACAGGGTCAGCTCTCGCTCTGCCAGCACTGCCCACTGAGACTTCCCTTCTCTACCCTTTACTTTATCACCTAGGTTCTAACTCATCTCACTCTTCATTCTGCACTTGGTTCCTCCCTCCTCTCATCCCCATCATGACAGATACAGTGGGGAGAACAAGTATTTGATACACTGCTGATTTTTAAGGTTTTCCCACTTGCAAAGCATGTAGAA
>JAVSBU010342498.1:0-10525 GCA_033118015.1 Loricariichthys derbyi | reverse complement strand
AAGGACAGGCAGGCTCTCGTCTTTCCAGGTCGCCTATACGTTCATTAAGTAATGTTATGGTTCCGGCAAAAACTCCCGGAATTATTCAACATGTTGAAACTTTTTGTGCGACGGGGATTTTTTTCCCAGTCTAGGCCACACCCACCACGGGTTAATTTGTAAGCATCCAGCTTTTGCAGGAACACTCCAGGATATAATTCGGAAGTTTTGGTAAGCCAAATCTCGGTTAACTCGGCCGCAACCGTGTATGTGTGAACGTAGCTTAAGCCCATTACTGCACCGGGTAGATCCCCTAAAGTGTCGACTGACTCGTTTCAGGAATGATTTTAAGAGCAAATTGGGCTGCAGCTGTGTACGTAACTGGATTATGTAATGCTGCCGCCTCCTAAAGTCTGCTGCTCTATTAAATTATAAAGGAAATGTCAAAATAGCAGCAATTAAAGCCTTTTCCAGACGCATTTAGGTGACTTTGCTACTGTATTTACTTTTTCCGGTGCCCGTTATGAAGGTTATTATGTGTGTGATGTCTGTACAGGGCTCGCGATCTGAAGAAGCAGCACGATCAGCGTGTGTATGAGCGTGAGATGCATCGCATCACCCTCCCCCTCTCCGCCTTCTCCAACCCCACCTGCGAGCTGGTGGACGAGAACGCCGTCGTCGTCACGGCCGATCCCGTCGAGCAGATGCAGGCGCAGGCCGCAGGGGAGGGCAGCGACCCCCTCATCGGCCCCGCTGGCACCCCCGGAGCCTGAGATCTGGGCACGGTTTTGAATCGAGTATGAAGAAAATGCTCTTTACAGACGCCTATTGTCCTCCTTAATATAAGCCTTCATAAGAAGTGGAGGACGTCTAATAATGCTAGATAAGCACATCAGAAAACGTGCATGTCTGATCCTTTGAGTCACGTTTAAACCTTTCCGAGTGCGTTGTCTCTTCCTTGGTTTGCCAATCCAGTTGGTGGCATGAGGGTCTGTTAATGAATGTTATACATTTTTAAAAATCCAGCTGTGTTTTGATAACGGAGTTACTTTGAAGTGTTCTGGGGAAAAGGAGACGTTTTGCTGTGTTCTTTTCCTGTGTAAGTTTCACGTCTCTATCCGTATTGCCAGTGAGATAAGAAAGCATGGTGCAAGAATGGGCACTAACTAATCGTCTCATGCCACTCTGGGGCTGTAGAACTCGCTTGTAGTAAATCTAAAAAAAATATATTTGAGTTTGCTGTAGAGAACAATCACAGATTTGTGTACAAACAGCCCTAACATTAAATCCTGAGTCCTGGCTTTCATGTGGATGTTAAATCTGATCCCTAACTTGGTTAAACATCGATCACTTTACAGTATTCCCTAATGACTCTGCCCTGAAGAACAGTGCATTCATGGTCCCTGGCGTCCAAATTCCTCAGATCTCAATCTGTGGGAGATTATGGACAAGTCCTATCCAAGAAGGTCCCAACTGGTAATTAGCAGGACTTTAAGGATCTGCTGGTGCCAGATAGCACAGGGTTTGTGGAGTCCGTGTCTCCATGGGTCAAAGCCCAGGCATCAATGGAGCAGAGGTTTTCTGTCATCTAGACTGAATGCAAGTTAATGAAATCAACCCATTTCCATCCATTAGGAACTTTTGTTTTCATGTGAAATTTGACACTGGTTCTACAGAGCTTAAGGACTCATTTTAAGACCTGGAGTCTGACTTTTGATTTCTTGATATGCTGGCTTATGGTTTTGAGAATTTACTTGTTTTTGGTAGGTTTGTACTGTTTAGTAATAAAATAAAATAAAATGTCATATGGTTCTTAGTTCTTTCTTAGATTCACATTGAAGTTGCATAATGTTATCTCGTCCATCTTAACTGTCATTACTTAAAATCTAAGTATCATAGGATTAAGTGTTTAAGCTTGCAACTACCCAAGGTTCTAGATTCTAAGTGCCTAAGATTTTAAGATTGCTGTTCTTTCCAGACTGATTTGTGCATTAATTAAGTCCTCCAGATTCTATAAAGTTAACTATATTGTAGGTTCAAGTGCACTAAAACTTGAAAGCCCTGGTTTATAAATTTCAGGATCAAGTAGTTTGTTGTCCTGGAAGTTTCACCCAGAAGCTGCTTAATGTTATCATCCATAACTTTACTGTCAATATCACAACAGCCTTTAATTTCTATAGAAAATTATTTCCTGTGCCTGAGATTTTAACTGCCCTAGATTTTAAGTGCTTTAGATTCTAGCTCTCATGTGCCCTAGATTGCAAGGTCTGTAGGTTCTGGATTTTAAGTCCTCTAGATTCTAGATTTAAAAGCCTTGTATTCTAGATTGTAAGTACTTTAGCTTTTAAGATCAATTACCCCAGATGAAGTGCTCTAGATGAAGCCCTGGATTTTAATTTAATTTATGATTCTAGACTGCAGTTACCCTAAATACTAGATTTTAAGTGCCCTAGAGACTAGATTGATTTCAAGTGCATTACGTTTTCTAGATTTCAAGTGCCCTAGGTTAAGTGCACAAAGATTACAAAGCCTTAGTGCTTTAGATTTCAAGATTAGTTTATCTTTTTAAAAGTCTTGCGCTCACACAGATCAAAATAAGTGAATCTTCATGATTAAGTTAAATTTTGTTTTTAACTAGAGATGTGCATTTCCTGCAGAAAATGCGAGTGTGATTTTGCAAAAATACGTGTAAACAGGCAAAAACGTGCAAAAAACATGCAAAAACACACAAAAACGCCAAAAACTCGGGAAAAACGGGCAAAACATGCGAAAAAACACAAATACGCACAAAAAGGTGCAAATAGAGCCAAACCCGCACAAAAACACGCAACAATGGGCAAAATGTGGAAAAATGTGCAAAACGTGCAAAAACACGCAAAAATGTGCAAGAACGTGCAAAATCCTGCAAAACGTGCAAATACCTGAAAAAAGGTACACCTCAGAAAAAAGCGTAAAAACAAGGTAAAATGTGAGAAAACACGGAAAAAACATGCAATAACGAAAAAAATGTGCAAAAACACGCAAATACGTACAAAAACGCAGAAATATGTGCACAACGCGCAAAAACGTGCAAAAACGCAAAAATGTGCAAAAAACGCACGAAAACACGTGAAAACACACAAATACGGGCAAAAATGCACAAAACCGCAGAAAAAAGTAAAAATGGGCAAAACGTGAAAAAACACGCAAAAATGTGCAAAAATGCGTAAAACGTGCAAAAACGCGCAAAACGTGCAAAAATGCCAAAAAACGTACAACAACTCAAAAAAAACTGCGCAAAAACAAAGGTAAAATGTGTAAAAATGGGCAAAACATGGAAAAACACGCAAAAACGTCCAAAAATGCGTAAAACTGGCAAAACATGCAAAAATGGGCAAAAACGTGCAAAAAACACGCGAAAACGTGAAAACACACAGATACGGGCAAAAATGCACAAAACCGCAGAAAAACGTAAAAATGGGCAAAACGTGAAAAAACACGCAAAAATGCGTAAAACGTGCAAAAACGCGCAAAACGTGCAAAAATGCCAAAAAACGTACAACAACTCAAAAAAAACTGCGCAAAAACAAAGGTAAAATGTGTAAAAATGGGCAAAACATGGAAAAACACGCAAAAACGTCCAAAAATGCGTAAAACTGGCAAAACGTGCAAAAACACGCGAAAACATGCAAAAACGCACAAAACCGCAGAAAAATACGGAAAAACGGGCAAAACGTGCAAAAACGTGCAAAAACAGTACAACTCAAAAAAACACGCAAAAACAAGGTAAAATGTGTAAAAACGGGCCTTACAGGCAATCACACTAATAAATACTTTTTTTTCCTAGTAGGTAGCTGTGAGTAAAGCACACTATATCTCATTATATTTGTACAATAAATGTAGTAATATTAGCTTTAATTGCCCTAGATTTAAATATTCCACTTGTGGGCGTTTCCCCTCCAAGTCAGTTATACGTAGTAGTAAAGATAAAAGCCCCGCCCCTGGGCCCCGCCCATGTGGAGGTTGCACGTACTCCCCATTTCCACCTTTTTTTTAGCAGGTAGTTTGGTTTCCTCTCACATTTCAAAGATGCATTGGATTAATTGGTGTTTCTAAGGTGCTCTTAATTTTTGTGAGTGTATATGGAGTGGTGCCCCCATAATTGCTCTTCAAATAATTACTCCTCAAAAAAGTTTCTACTGGTTTAAATTTATTCATGAAACAGTGTCAGAAACACCAAGGAAACAACCAGTTAAATCATTATGACACACACAACAGTACCATGGCACGAGACCACACGAACAAACACTTCACATTCTATAAAATGGAACCCTTATCCCAAAACTACAAAATCACGTTTATACATTTCTTACCTTAATCATCTCCAGTTGTGTTTGTGAGAATCATTAGTGTAACATAGTGTGAGCTGGTTCATAATATATACATAATTCTGAAATTTTAAAAAACCCAGCTTCATAACAACTAGTAAAGATCAGGCAAACATTTAGTGAGGACGTTCTCTTCATTACGTGGAAGATCTGCTTAGGAGGATAAAAACATGCACTAGAGCACCTTTTTATACAAAAAAAAAAATTAAATAAAAACCAAATACAGCCTTACAAATCCAGTTTTAAAAGGCTTGTAGTCTGAACATAATTGAGTGCTGTCAGTATTATTGTAATCAACCACAAGGGGGCAGAATGGCTCAACATACCTAACATGCTATTGTTCAGTAACAAATCGATTTAAACAGTTTATATTGCTTTCTATCTAACATAACGTGTTAGTAATGTCGTGCTAGATAGTAGTGAAAAGTCTCCCAGATTTAAGAAACTTATTTAAATGAGCACTCCAGCATTTTTCGATCTATTCTACGGCCAGCTAATCAGTAGCATACGTGCAATTATCAGATACAATAATACCAGCGTGTTCCTCTGTACTGAGACAAAATAACCTACAAAACATTTACACAGGGGTTGCACGGTGGTGCAGTGGTTAGCGCTGCAGCTTCGCAGCTCAGAAATCCCACCTGTGTGGAGTTTGCATGTTCTCCCCCATCTCTGTGGGTTTCCTTCCACATACCAAAACAATTCCGTATGTGTTCACGCTGCTTTCTACGCAAGATAGTTTAAAGAAAAGCAGTAAACTATCCTCTAAACGTGAAGTGTAACTTTATACTGACAGCAAAACAATGGAGGGTGCAGGTAGAGGCAAACTGTTGTTCAGAGAAATCACTTCCTGCAGCTTATGCTTTAGTTTATACTTTGTTAGTGAGTGGGTAAGGGAATAAATTGTTAGTGTGTCATCGGATCGCAGGGTTATCACAGATACTAAACAGGAACCGTTTTTCCGTTTTTCTGTTCCTAGCAGCTGCACGTCATTTGGAAGACATTCGTTTCAGATTCATCTTTACACCTTTAGTGGCAGAAGATACGCCAAAATATCCTGAACTAGTCCATTACTAGTCCTTACCCTCGAAAGAAAAGGCATAAAAACATGAAGCACTGAGTGAAATGTGCATGTTCCTCTACATCACCATGAGCGTTCAGTACACAACCTTCATGTAAACTCGTCCACATAGGTAAATCAAAAGAAGGTCACCACGTCCGGCCGTCTCAGTGCAGGTCCTGCAAATGTCCAATTCGTGGCTACGTGGCCTGACTGGCCGACTCTGGAGATCTCGTGCTGGGGCTGGATGTTGGGGAGCTATCATCACACTTTGGCCCGTGAGTCCTCCAAAGCTTGTGCTGTACCTCATCGAGCTCAGCCGGCAGGGGGATCCCCAGCTCGAGGTTTAGAGCCAAGGCCTCGAAACAGTCCTCCAGTTTCTGGAAGGCTGGCCTGTGGAGGAGGAGATAACGATTAGAGTGCTGCTTTGCATCTTTTATTCAAATTCACAACCAGGCTGCACAAACCACACACAGCTCAAACACCACAGACTTTAGAACTTAGAAGAACCAACTACATTTACATTTATGGTATTTAGCAGATGCCTTTATCTGGAGCGACTTACAATTGATTCAATCTTACATGGGTTAAGGGTCTTAAGGACCCAACAGTGGCAGCCTGGTAGAGGTGGGATTTGAACCCTGGACCTTCTGGCCCACAGTCCGGAACCTTAAACGCTAGGCTACCACAGTCCCACAATCACAATTCAACTCTACCTCCACTGAACAACAGGTTCTGCTTTTGGTGGATGCAGCTCTGGGGATCTTCTAATCCCATACAGCCACCACAGACCTAGTCCAGTTCTTAAGGTTTAGGAATAAACAGATCTGTTGGACAACCAGGTTCAGATGGTCCCTTAAAATTTGGTATAATTCCACTTGAAGCACTGGGAGTTTGCCTTTCTCTTACCCTCAGGTAACTTAGTAACGAGCCAAGTCAATCTGTTGAGGGAAAGTTGATCCATGACAATATGGTGAATGTTGGACAGGTTGGATCACCTATTAAATTAGTTATAACAGCCTCAAGCCATGAGCCGTCAAGTAGAAAGTTTAATTATACCTGGCAAAAACGATTCGCCTTTGGTGAGAAGTGACTGCTTTTGTTAAAGAACAAAACTTCTACATCATACTGCCTTAATAAGAAAAAGTGTCTTACAACTTCTGTGTACAGGTGAACAGAATGTCCATTATAAAGGACATAAATGAATGGGCTGAGTGTCTGGAGATTATATATCCTCCTGAGACTCGGCCCGTTCATCCTGCCCGTGACACCAACTTTTCTTTCTTGTTTGTGCCTCCGAGATTCAGCGTTAAAAGCTAAACACGCAGATTAATTTGGTCAAAATGACGATTTTTCATAACCATAGTCCACAGTTACAGTTCTTGTTTGGCTCTGTGGTTCTAGGACAGCAGAGAAAATCCATTTGTACTCTAAGACACTCCAGTTTACCAAAGCTGACTGAGCTTGGACTGAATGAAACATGGAACCTCAATCACTTATTTACATCACTTTGTCTCGCTTACAATGTTTTTGCAACAAAAACAAAACAGGAATCCACTCACCGGCTGTCGGGTGTGAGGTCACAGCAGGCCACAGCCAATGGGAAGAAAGCAGACGGACAATCTTCAGGCAGGAACTTCTCTATGAACTTTCCCACGTTGAGGCCGAAGTCCAGTGTTCGGGGCAGACACTCGGGATCGGCGTACACCTGCCCGATGATCTGGAACCACAAACGGGGGGGGGGAGAAACATGAACAGGGGCATGCAAACATACAGCCGGAGCAGGGAGAGGCTCCGACCCAGAGTCTAGGTGAGATAATTAAAGGTTAGGATCGAGACTCGCGAGAAAGGAAAGGCGAGAGGAAGTGTACAAGCGCTCACCTCACAGAGCACAATGCCGAAGGAGAAAATATCCACCTTCTCATCGTAGCGTTTACCTGTTTCACACAAAGCGAGGGCCAGTTCAGTAAGAGACACCACATACTGGATCTGAACTCAAACTGATTCCATCATCTACGGCAAAGCTTCACCACAAATATAGTCATGTTTAGTGTAAACAGTATCTATACCCCCTCCCAAGGTTGGAGTCAGGACAATGAGGGGCCCAGTCCATTAGCAAGTTGGGAAGGGGTTGCTGTTGTAGTGCTGGCCTCCCCTCCCTCAGGAAAAGCCTGCGGGATGCCTGACTCACTAACTGTCCCACATTGATAGTGATAATTTGCTAGCCCAACATTGCAGAAATCCAAGTTCAAGTGGTGGAGGTACCTGGATCTCGGTTCAGATAGTTAAGATACTGCCGAGCCCCAGTGCGCAAATGGCCTGGCAATTGCAACCCCCTGGTGAGAAGAAGAGGGGTCCCATTGGTTTGGGACTGCGGTAGCCTTGCGGTTAAGGTGTTGGACTACAGGCCAGAAGGTCCAGAATTCAATTCCCACCTCTGCCAAACTGCCACTGTTGGGTCCTTGAGCAAGACCTTTAACCTACAATTGATTAGATTGTATAAATAAATTGATTCAATCTTACAATCTAAGCAATTGTAGCTTAAGGGTCTTGCTCAAGGACCCAACAGTGGCATTTTGGCAGAGGTGGGATTTGAATCCTGAACCTTCTGGGTCAGAGTCCAGTGCTTTAACCACTAGGTTACCACAGACCCCAAGTATTCAAAAAATCATTTCAGAGGAAACAAGCATGGAGTCATAAACAGACAAATCAGATGTAGATTGTTAACAGCCCCAAATCACATAACTCTGCACCATTAGATTAGATGTAGTTTGTTTTAGCAACAGTACAACGCCCATATCATTATTTCTCAGAATCCTTATCAAAATACAACCAGGAAATGAGAAAAATATAAAAAAACAGCTTCTATAGGCTGCAGTGGAGCATCTGGGATGCCAAGCTGACCCTTCTACAGTCTGAAGAAGCTTAATCAGGGCTTTCAAAATATGCTGCGCCAGGCACATTTTCCACCTACTCCACCACTCTGTGCCGTCTACTTTTTAATTTAAGTAGCGTAATTCATATATTTCCCGCTAGGTGTCAGTTATAACTTATGATAAGGTGCCTGCTACTTTGGTATGCAACCCTGATACACCAAAACCATCTGAAAGCCCTAGGAATGCTTTTTAGAAGGGTAGCAGCCAAGAAACCACTTTTTTCAGAAGAACTAGGTGAAAAGGCAAATGCTAAAGCTCACAAAGACTGGAATGAAGATGAGTAGAACAGCATTACGGCACCATTAATCGAAGTCATATGACAATATGATATCTACGGCCATTACACCATCACTAAATCAACAAACCTAATGGTGGTGTAAAACATTTGCACAGTTCTGCATGTCAATCTGACTGAGACGATCTAAGCAGTTCACAATTAAGGGCTTATCTCAAAGGCCCAGTAAGTGCTGCTGTTGAAATCCTCAGCCTCCTTAGCAAATACTCCACCTTATTCAAGCAGTTACAACGGATCCCAATCATCTCTACTGACATGGAGTTTGGGATGCAGAAAGACCTATGTTATTTAAGTAAAACGAAATCCTTCTCACCGTTCAGCATCTCTGGCGCCATCCAATACGGGTTGCCCACCACTGTGTATCGCTTTTTGCGGTCGATACGCCGGAACATCCTCTTTTTATTGGGTTTGTCGGGAGGTGGCTGCTTTACCTTGTCCTCCATGACCAGACGGGACAGGCCAAAGTCTGCCACCACCACGGTGTTGTCCTGCAGGAGCCAATTCAAGGTTAGACGTTCAACCAGACAAAACAATGGCAGCTAATGAGAAGTAATGGGCTGCTCAATCAATACTCCTCTGGCAACCTGTCCAAAGTCACGGCCCCAGTCAGAACTGATTGTGTATTTTACAGGATAAGTAGAACCACAAAAACTACAAGGGGTTTTAAGTGCTTGAAGCTCTAAACTTTCCCAAGCTCTTTCCCCTTAAAGCACCTTGCGTAACGTGTTTTTCACCGCGGATCTTTTTACTTGTCTTGACAGGACGGTTAATCTGTATCTACCGCCGAAAATAAGCAGTCAGAGACAAGCCTTCAGCGTAGGGAGGAAAAAAAACATTTAAACACCATGAAGGCTTCTTCCCATTCTAGACACAACAATTGGGATTCAAGGACTCTCAACATAGCAATGAGTTCAGCCTACATCTGTTTCCTCCCCAGTGTGTAGACCTTTACAATTAACAGTCGAGTCCCAGTCATGAGTATTTTGATAGCGATTAAAGTGCAAGTACTTGAGGAAGCAACCATGACGTACCAGTTTCACCAGGCAGTTATGAGAGTTCAGGTCTCTGTGGATGATGCTCATTGAATGCAGATATGCCTGAAAAGAGAGTTTTGTGTTTATAAGGAGGAGGACAAAGAATAGAGAGGACAAAGACATGCACAGTTTGGGGTGTCTTAACTTAATTTGAGAATATATTAGTACCATATGGACTAAACCCAGAGTGTGGGGGATAATCTAGGGAGCTGTTAAACTACTAGGAAAGTATGGCAATGCAAGGCCAGGGGGGGGGTCTCTTTTTAATACGGCGTCTTTAAAGTGGACAGGAATGTTTACGAATGTGTTATGATATAAATAGAAAGCCACTGACATTTACGGCATTTAACAGACGCCCTTATCCAGAGTGACTTACAATTGATAGTCTTACAATACAAGCAATTGTAGGTTAAGGGTCTTGGTCAAGGACGCAACAGTGGCAGCTTGGCAGAGGTGGGATTTGAACCCTGGACCTTCTGGTCCATAATCCAACACCTTAACCCGCTGGTTAAGGTCTATTTGATTTGGGGGAAAAAAAAAAAAAATCAGAGAATAACAGATTCTATAGGCTATAAAATGATTGTATTTAGCGTGATCTCCCCTTACAGTTTCGTCGGGACGCCGAGTCGACTCTGGCAATCCGAGAAAGCGTGTTCAGGAATTGTCTTTTTGGAAGGGTAGCAGCCAAAATACCACCCCCCGCCCCAAAATAAAAAAAAAAAAGCTCACAAAGACTTGAGCATTTGAAATATTTGGGTTCAGTCGTCGACAATAGGTTATATACGAGGGTTGGAACTTAAATAGTGGCAACACTGCTGTGGAGACACTATGCAATGGAATCTACTATTGTCGCT
>JAVSBU010342487.1:0-10525 GCA_033118015.1 Loricariichthys derbyi | reverse complement strand
TGATGACATACCAGTGGAGGTTTGGAAATGCCTAGGAGAGATGGCAGTGAAATTTTTGACTCAATTATTCAATGGCAAAGTTGAGAGTGAGAAAATGCCAGGAGAATAGAGGAGAAGTGTGATGGTACCCATTTTTAAGAACAAGGGTGATGTAGTTTTGAAAAAAAAGACAGAGTTCCAAGGGAGGAGCTGTGGTGTTGTTTGAGGAAATCTGGAGAAGTAGCGATGTATGTCAGACTGGTACAGGACATGTATGAGGACAAGCAGGACAGTGGTGAGATGTGCTGTAGGAGTGACAGATGTGAGTGTCAAGGTGCAGGTGTGACTACATCAAGGTTTGGCTCAAAGCCCCTTCTTGTTTGCTTTTGTGATGGATCGACTAACAGATGAGGTCAGGCAGGAATCCCCATGGAATATGATGTTTGCAGTTAGAGAGAACATGGAAGTAGTTGGTGTGAGGACAGAGGATGCAGAGTGATAGGAGGAGGATGACTCGCTATGGCGACCCTTGAAAAGGGAAAAGCTGAAAGAAGAAAATTGATGATTTTATGTGGGGTGACTGTAGCTGCAGAAGGAGGAGATTTGTTCGGCCCTGGTTTGTCTACTCAATAACGGCATTTGTTGATGGTTAGGGAGATTTTCCTTGCCACTGTCACCCTAGGTTTGCTCAGTTTGGGATTAGAATAAAGGAGCTATTAGGCTACAGGAGTTATTTATCTGCAATGCAACGGCTCTTTATACTGTATTTCTGCTTAAAGATGGTTTTTATAACCATAAATTAGTTTTTGAGGGGAGGGTGGATTCAGACAGAGCACTACTGAAGGCCTAGGTGTGAAATGCACGTTCCGTCACTGGGAAACACTGATTGAAAGCGGTTTCAAATTAACTACTTAATTACACTAGTAAGATTAAACTGCTAATGTTACCTGGGGATATAAATCAAATTCGACTTCCCACTCACAGCAAGTCCCTGACCTATCTGGGTGTGGTTTGAGATGTCTGATGATATTCTGTGCTGTGGATCCAGCATCATTTATTCTGACTGCATGTGACCCTTCGCTTGTTCTGTGAGAACATACTTGTCATCTATTTTGGTGGGCTTATCTGGCAACCCTGATGTACACTCGTAGCAAAGTACATATACAAGCAGTGGGTGTTTGTTTGCAACAGGACAAACAAGCAGTTTCACTTTATTAGACAGGTACAGTGGCAAGAGACATAACAAAAATTAAGCCCAAATACTAAACTTTACAAGTTAAAAAAAAAGCAACTACTAATATTTCTAAGCAAGAGAAAAATAATCCCAGAGCAAATACCCCAGCTTTATATGCACAGACTGCCGAAGGAGGTCAGGTCCCATTTTGAGCCTTGGTCTTCCTTGCCACTGTCACCCTAGGTTTGCTCAGTTTGGGATTAGCCTTATAAATTAGTCAATAACCTAATAATGTGTTGTTGCATTATGTTGTGTCTAACAAATAAAATCCATTAATATAAAAAATAAAATCAATAATTACACACAAAGATTGATCACAATTCCTGAATCCCAAGTCAAGTCTCCAGTCATAGTGACTTAAGTCCAAGTCTGATTCTCTGATTCCCAGCACTAATAGTGAGGTGTGGCATTCTGTGGTAAATATGGAGCTACAGTTTTGGTAATAATGTTGGTGCTTGATAAGAAGCTCTAACACAAAAACTATGAAATGGCTTTAAACAATACTACTTAGAATTAAAAAAAAGAAAGGAAAAAATAAACCTCCCTCTTTTAAGCTTGGGCTCTTGCTTGTAGTTCAGATCCTGCAAGGGCCATTATGGACCATTATTATTTCCAAAGACGTTCCTGCATCTTTAATCTTTCTTTGATCTGGTAATGAGGATTACTACTCCATGCACTTTTTGTCTGGCCGCCATGATATCCATAATGGTTTTACCTTGGGTTTTACAGACTATAATAGATTCAATTCATTATAAACGGTGCATTTCATGTGATTAGTATTAACGTTCAAATAAATCAAATTTAGCATACTCTAACCACACTGACAAAGCTACAATCCAATAACAAAAAGTGAAGTATCATTCAGCTTAGAGAGACATGATTACTAAGTAAAAAAATAAGTATCCTTGAAGCCATCTAGGCAACAGTAAAATAAAATACCAGTGCATACAAGGAAATGACATACAAAAGCCATATATACAATATCGCTCAATTTTGGGATCACTTGACAATTTTCATGTTTTCCATGGAAACACACATGAAATTAGACTGAATAGGAAATGAAGCAAATGAACAGGACATGCTGACATTGTCAGAGTTAGAAATAATGATTTTAAAGGAAATGATGAATGTGTACTTCAAAAAGGATGCTGATAATATGCTGCTTTAGAAAAATTTAGATCATACTTTAAAAATCGTCTGATTCATTTTAATTGTTTGTGAAATGGATAAAATTGTTGTTGTGAATTGTATTAAATGTGTTTTCTTTGGAAAATAAAGACATTTCCAAGTGATCCCAAACTTTTGAGAGGTAGTGTAGGCTTCTCAAACAACTAAACCAAATAAAGTTCTTCTAATGTTACATTCAGCTACCTAGGCATAGCATAAGTTTATGACATTTTGAAATGGTAGAGAATGCAGACTTAGAATATGTATATAATTTATGCTTTTGTCCCAGTATGAATTAACTGATACAAAACTGAGTAAACTGAGGTATAAACGTACACCACTCCTCATGTCGACGACTAAATGGCATTGTGGATCTGCAATGAAGAACAGATCTTTTGGGTAGCTGTCCTGGTGAAGAAATGTCCTGCAATTGTCTCCCTCTTGTCCATTTAAAACACATGGACTTAAGGCCACAAATATCACTCAAGCTATCAAAAATAAAGGGCACAGGTGTTGGATATCTAGTAGAGAAAGGCTATCACTCTGTCCAGTAGTTTGTCTTGGAAACTGATTTGTCATTAACTGCTTTCTCAGCTTGTAGTTTAGCTGCTGTTATTGTGGCTGTTCGGAGGACGAAAAGGGCTCTAACAGGGAAAGTTACAGTTAATTTATATAGTGTAGGGTACAATTTCAGGAGATCAAACTGGCTGAACTGTTATACATTAAGTGAAGAAACATACAGTAGACTAATGACTAAGGCACTCAAACTGGAAACTACTCATGTTGGTATATAATGCTGTATTGTGCGCTATATAGGGGAAGTTAATTATCATCAGCTATGACTAGTATAATTATCTGTTGCCAATTAACACTAGTGAGCATTTCTTCTAAACTAGCATCCCAAACAAGTCCTATGGGGTTTGTATAGTTTTATCTGATTGAGGTTCAGCCATTTAAACTTTGGTTCTTCTTGACTTTTGCTGACCCATCCAATGGGGAATAAACTTATGAACCAACCTCATAGAATGTCATGGGGGCCTCACAGTTGGTAGGACAAATATGTAATGTCACACCTTGTGGCTTCTGGTCCAGATTGAAGGGAAAATGCTGAGTGACCAAATTTTCTGAAGAAAACAGGCAACCGTTTGCTAGACAACTGAAGATTGGCAGAGTGTTCACCTTCCAGTCAGACAACTCCACTAAACACACTGCCAAAAAAATAAAAAATAAGACAGTGGCTTAAGGACAGGTATGTCCTTAGACTTGGTCAGAGCACTGATCTAAACTTGGTCCAGTTCATTGTTCAAATCTGATATATCAATTTGTCTAAGGAAGGATGACATATAGTCCCTAATCTATGTACAAAGTTGGGAAACAGATATCCAAACACACTGAGGCCATAATTACAGACCCAATTAATATTAAATTGGGGTCTAACAATTTTATTAACCCTGATATTAAAGTCTTTATTCATTTTTTTAAGTCATTTATATAACTAATGCATTTTTACCTCATTAACAGAATGGCATAAGGTAGACTATGTAAATAAAGCTGTAGCCTAAAATATATTTTTTCTGAGAATGAGTTCAGGCTATAAGACCAAACAAGTGACCATTTTAACTGAAAATTGTGAATAAACAAAGCATAATGAGCATTGCTGGGAATTTATGAATGTGATAATGTCTTTAAAAATCACTCATGTAACCAAAACCTTTCTTTCACTCTTAATAGTCACGAGGCTCTTCGTTTCTTTCCACACTATGATCAGTGATGTGTTTTCTCTCGCCTTTGTGAGTGCGCTGGTGTTTTACGAGATGATTCCTGACAGTAAAACGCTTTCCACACTCTAAGCATTGATATGGTTTCTCTCCAGTGTGAATGCGCTGGTGTTTCTGGAGATTACTGTGGTCACTAAAATTCTTTCCGCATGGTGAGCAGTGATATGGTTTTTCTCCAGTGTGAACACGCTGGTGTGTTTGGACAGTTCTCTGGTCACCAAAACTCTTCCCACATTGTGGGCACTGATAAGGTTTTTCTCCAGTGTGAATGCGTTGGTGTGTTTGGAGATTACTCTGTTCACTAAAGCTTTTTCCACACTGTGAGCACTGATACGGCTTCTCTCCTGTGTGAATGTGCTGGTGTTTTTGAAGAGTACTCTGCTGAGAAAAACTCTTCCCACACTGTGAGCAATGATAAGGTTTCTCTCCTGTGTGAATGCGCTGATGTGTTTGGAGAGTACTCTGTACAGTAAAACTTTTCCCACACTGTGAGCAGCGATATGGTTTTTCTCCCGTGTGAATGCGTTGGTGTGTATACAGATTACTCTGCTGAGTAAAACTCTTCCCACACTCTGAGCAGCGATATGGTTTCTCTCCAGTGTGAATGCGCTGGTGTCGTACGAGATGGTTCTGGGCAGCAAATTTCTTTCCACATTGTGAGCATTCATATGGTTTCTCTCCTGTGTGAATGCGCCAGTGAATTTGGAGAGTTCTCTGGTGACTAAAACCCACTCCACAAAGCAAGCAGCTATACGGCTTTCCTCCTGTATGAATATGCTCATGTGTTTGGAGATCACTCTTTTCAGTAAAAGTTGTTCCATAATCTGATTGCTGAACTTCCTTCTGCACTAATCCATGAGAGGTATCAGCGCAGAGTGTACCGGAGGATGTTTGTGGGCTACTGGAGCTTTCTGTGGGCAGCAGAGTCTCATATTTTATCTCGCCTGATTTCAGCATTGTTTCATTTTCCTCATCATGGCATAGCTTGATGTGGTTGTGAAGATAATGTTGAGCTGTACAGGAATATGGGCACAGGGCACATGAGAAGATTTGGGCATCCATGTGGTCTGCAGCAAAAACTGAAAGACAAAGAACCAAAGACCATATATAAACTATATAAACTACACTACACACACCTAAAGTCAAAATATTATAAAAACAGATAAAATAAATATTATTATCAAATAAATAAACAAATATCATAGAGAGGCAAGACTGAGATGGTTCGGACATGTCCAGAGGAGGGACAGTGTTAAGTGTCAAGGAAAAAGACAAAGAGGAAGGCCAAAGAGGAGATATATGGATGCAGTTAGAGAGGACGTGGAAGTAGTTGGTGTGAGGACAGAGGATGCAGAGGACAGAGTGAGATGGAGGAGGATGTCTCGCTGTGGCGACCCCTGAAAAGGGAAAAGCCAGAAGAAGAAGAAGAAGAAGCTAAAACAAATATCATATAGGGTTATACATGTGTTCTTAACAGTGCCAAATGTCCTCTAGTAATAGATTTCAGGCATTCTGACTGATCATCTGGAATTCGTTAGAGCTCTCCCCAGACTCCACCACCAGACCATAAAGGATACGCTCTGAATCGAGCTTAATGCTTAATGTTATGGCTGATTGTTGTATATATAAATGTAATTAAAAAAATTGCAGACACACTGATATACCACAGGAAAATACTGTCTGACCTGTTCTAAGAAGCCTAATAATATAAATCAGATTTGAACCTTACCATTTGCAGAACACTTTCTGTTCCAGAGGTAGCTGAAGGTAATGCTGAGATCTTTGACATAATCCTCTGCATACCACAACAAGAGCTCCTGTCCTGGTTTGATGGGTCGACAAGTACGATAGAGAATACCCCCTCGATACTGGAAGCCCACCAGGTTCTGTTCTTCATCACTGCTAGCACAGTTCACATACCTGAGAGAACATGCCAAATACAACAAGATAAAATAAAAGGGCAAACTGAATAAGAAGTGAAAGACAGAGAGCAAGCATAAGAAACCAAGGGCTGGAAACAACATTTTTACATTAAAATAAGAAAACCTTCACAATTCACTTTCTATCATTTTCCTTGGTGAGGGTTGTTGTGCCCGGTCCAAACTTCTCTAAGCTCGCCAACAAATTACAGCTCTTTCTAGTGGATGCTCCCTAACCAACTGTGAGATCCCTCCCTCCCTCTAATCCCTCCAGCACGTCATGGAACTGTCCTATGGTCTTCGTCCATAGGGACATGCCCAAAACCACTCAGTTAGGAGCAGATCATGTGGCATCCCATTGTGAGGTGCCCAAACCACCTCGACTAGCTCCTGCAATTTAAAAGAGCAACAGCTCTACTCAGATCCCTAGATTAAAGTACTCACCTGATCACAGAAAACAAGTCCAGCAACCATATAGAGGAACCCATTGACTTCAAAACTGCTGCTACAGATCTCACATTTCTTCACTCATGAACAGAACACCAAGATAAATGGGGACCAGGCTTTATCCCTTAATCTTAGACACTTTTTCAAAAATTACAATGACCTCAGCCTTAGAGATGCTATTTCTCATCCCAATCACTTCACACTCAGCAGAGAAACACCAGGGTGTGTATCAAGGTTCCACCTCAGCTGACGCTAAAAGAATAACATTATTTGCAAATACCACAAATATGACTTCTACCCATCCATAAATGAAGAAAACTAAGAAGCCTAAACAAACCCAGTGTCTTTCTCACCTCATCCAGTTTGCCTGCATCTCATTTGTGGCATCTATGAATTCCTCACACTGTCCTTGCTTGAATACCTACAAGCAAAACAAACAAAAAACATAATTTTCACACAGTGACTGGCCAAACCAGAGTCCAGATCCTGAATCCCATAGACAATCTTTGGGATGTGCTGCAGAAGACTATGTGCAGTGGTCCAAATCTCCCATCATCAGTACAAGATCTTGGGGAAAAATCAATGCAACTCTGGACAGAAATAAATGTTATGACATTGCAGAAGCTTGTGGAAATGATACCACAGTGAATATGAGCTACAGGTGATCCAATGAAATATTAGTGTGTGACCTTTTTTTGTCGAGGCAGTGTATACACAATGCAAAAATATTCATAGCCCTTGAACTTTTCCACATTTTTTCACTATAAAACCACAATCTTAAAAGTAAATTTGTAGCTTGCATTTATACTCAGACCCCCTAAATCAATACTTTGTAGTACCACTTTTTACTGCAAATTTTACTTTGACTGGAACATTCTAACACATGAATATGGTTTTGATCTAAACCATTCCACTGCACAGTGGTGCTTGAAAGTTTGTGAACTCTTTACAATTTTCTATATTTCTGTATAAATATGACCTAAAACATCATCAGATTTTCACAATTCCCAAAAGTAGATAAAGAGAACTAAGTTACACAAATGAGACAAAATATTATACACATTTATTTATTGAGGAAAACGATCCAAATTACATATTAATGACTGGCAAAAGTATGTGAACCTCTATGATTAGCAGTTAATTTGCAAGTGAAATTATAGTCAAGTGTTTTCAATGGGATAACAATCAGGTGTGAGTGGGCACCCTGTTTTATTTAAACATCAGGGATCTATCAAAGTCTACTCTTCACAACATATTTGTGGATGTGTTTCATGGCACAAACAAAGGAGATTTCTGAGGGCCTCGGAAAAAAGAGTTGTTGATCCTCATCAGGCACGAAAAGGTTACAAAACCATCTTTAAAGAGTTTTTACTCCACCAATCCACAGTCAGACAGATTGTGTACAAATTTCAGAAAATTCAAGACCATGGTTACCCTCCCCAGGATTGGTCGACCACAAGAGAAATACTCCAAGAGCAAGGTGTATAATAGTTGGCAAGGTCACAAAGGACCCAAGGGTAACTTCTAAGCAACTGAAGGCATCTCTCACATTGGCTAATGTTAATGTTTATGAGTCCACCATCAGAAGAACAACAATGGTGTGCATGGCCACTGCTTTCTGAAAGCCAAAGCCATTGGCATTTTCCTCAATAAATAAATGACAAAGTATAATATTGTTGTCTCATTGTTTTAAACAAGTTATCTTTATCTACTCTTAGGATTTGTGTTTTAGGTCATATTTATGCAGAGATACAGAAATTTCTAAAGAGGTCACAAACTTTCAAGTACCACTATAGCGCTTGGCTCTATGTTTTAGGTTGTTGTCCTGCTGGAAGTTGAAGCTCTGCCCCAGTTTCAATTCTTTAGCAGCCTCTAACAGGTGTTCCTCCAGGATTACCCTGTATTCAACTCCATCCATCTTCCCAACTCTGACCAGCTTCCTTGTCCCTGCTGAAGAAAAGTAGACCCACAGCATGATGCTGCCACCACCATGTTTCATGGTGGGGATGGTAGGGTGAGTGTTAGTTTTCCACCACACACAGTGTTTTGCATTTAGGCCAAAAAGTTCAACCTTGGTCTCATCTGACCAGAGCACCTTTCGAAAGTTTGTTGTGTCCCAAAAATAACATGGGGCAAACTCCAAGCAGGACTACTTATGGCTTCCTTTCTTCTTGCCACTCTTCCACAAAGGCCAGATTTGTGGAGTACACAACTAATAGTTGCCCTGTGGACAGAAGCTCCCACCTCAGCTGTGGATCTCTGCAGATTTTCCAGAATGACCATGGGTCTCTTGCCTACTTCTCTAATTAGTGTGTGGTACATTTTTAACCTGAAGGCCTAAGCCCAGCTGCTGAATGAGTGCATGAGAATGAATATAAACTCTGTAAGGAAATGACAAAGTGTTCTCAGGAAAAGGCTCAAAATGTGTGCAATGTATTAAAATGAAATAAAATTATAATTGACAAGGCCGGATGGCCAAATCTTTTAAAAACATGTGTTTACACATCATGCCATGATTAAAATAAGGCCTCCAGGATGTTGACAAGATGTGTGAGTAAAAACCACATGGACACCTGGCTTGGCAGGAAATAAGCGTGGTTACGACAGGAGATGAAATCACATGATTAATGAGGAACTGACCCTTGGGTGGGTTTTAAGCGTAGCGTGCCAAGGCAGTTCCTGAATTAAAAAATATTTAAGAGCCTGAACACGGAGAGCTCGTTGTCATTTCTCTGACTTGCTTCTGGGCATCATATGTCTTGACTTATTGCTGTGTCTTTCATGAAAGCATTGCAATAAACCTGGGTGCTACTCTACTTTGAATTTAAGTCTTGTTTTGAGTTATTACAAGTTAGATAAAGTGTGTCGTGACCTAGGTTGACTTGGCATTGTTGGTAACCATATTTCCAGTGGGAAATATCCCATAATTCTTGGCATTGTAGGCAGGATTCAGATTTAATTGCAGAATTAAAAAGAATTCTGCACTCTGGGGACGTGTGGCTTCCTCTCCTGGACAAGCACAGGGTGGCCACGTAAAAACTAAGGTAAGCACTTTGCTTGCATTGTCTGTGGTTGTGGAGGAGAGGACTTGCTGGTTTTTGCTATTAATGTGTTGTGTGACCATAGCAAAAAGCACTGACTGGTGTTTGTGGAGCAGCAACCAGTGCTGTGTGTGTGCTGTATGTGTGTGAGTGTGCGCTAACTTATCACGGAGCTCTGAAGTGATTGTATGTGGAAAGAGGTGGTTGAGTGTCAGAAAGGAGTGTCTGGATTGAGTGAGTGAGCACTTGTGTGTTGAGTTATTGTTGAGAGAAGAGGCCTGTGTTTGATGATAAGGGATGCTGTAGAGTGTTTCAGGATGCTTTAGACCTTTGTCTTGTGTATTTAAGCACAGTTGTGAGACCCAGGAAGCAAACATCTTGCAGTGATTATCGAACTAAGCCCAGTGTGGAGTAATTTCTGACTCATTTAACTTAGGTACATGTGTTGAGTGCCTTGAGACAGGGTTGGGAGGTTGTTCTCTTTACAGCATTGAGTTAAGTATACAAAAGGACGAGTGTGAGTCCATGAAACAGTGTTTCACAAGGTAACGGTCGTGGTGAATACCACGGTGGCACGAGACCCCTCCTTACCCTGGGGCCATTAGGAGTCAAGTCCTGCTCCTAACGTGGAAATCCGATGATAGAAAATAGGAAAAACACGTAAAAATATAAAAACAGCCCAAAAAAAAAAAAAAAAACAAAAAAAAACACACAAGTAAAATAAGGAATAAAATATATGAATATGGAGCAATCAAATAAAAATAAAGAAGGTAAAAGACAGAGAAAAAAAGAAAGTTCACTCTATATTACCTTATAACCCAGGACCTACAGCCTGGGAAGGACCAAATTTTATAAAGGAAAGCACATAGACACCAGAATTACAAAACACAGGACATGATGGTAAATCGTCCTTTTGTGCCAATAGATGGTATTCACATGAGATATGCCTTGATGTTAAGA
>JAVSBU010342469.1:0-10525 GCA_033118015.1 Loricariichthys derbyi | reverse complement strand
TTTGCCAGCGGAGATAAACGCTTTTTCCCTGTGAGCACAATTTAAAGTTTAAATCACAGCCCTAATTAACAGACAAATTGTTGTAGTTGGCAAATATTAAATAAATGTCTATATATAACAATAAATCAAGCAATACCTGTAACATTTGTGGGAATATGTTGTAGTAATCGGTATCTGTTCATCAGTCCTGCACACCAGCTTGGAGGAATCACTTCAATGTCTCTCATAAACGCAGAGGAGAAACTTGGAAATGGCATTTCTATGGCATTTATATCCTTGAAATGACATGAATCCTCTTCGACAGATTACGTATCTTCCTCGACAGTCTTTGACAAACTACGACAGAGCATGAAATCGGGGGGTCTCACCGTCAAGCTACGAGAAAATCAAACGTTTCATTTTCTTGTGGGTTTGCCGTATTTAGGCCACGCCTTCCCGTAATCACGAAAAAAGCTACAACATGGCCAAGACACTCCGAGTAAACTGGCGTAATCATGTGAAAAGGCCGTGCTACGACAGCCGTGGCAAAATACTGCTATGTGAGACTGGGGTATTAAATAAAACAGGGTGACCACTCACACGTGATTGTCATCCCATTGATTGAAATACCTGACTCTAATTTCAAATTAACTGCTAATCGTGGCGGTTCACATACTTTTGCCACTCACTAATATGTAATATTGGATCATTTTCCTCAATAAATAAATGACCAAGTATAATATTTTTTTAACTAGGTTCTCTTTATCTACTTTTAGGACTTTTTGAAAATCTGATGATGTTTTAGGTCATATTTTTGCAGAAATATAGAAATTCTAAAGGGTTCACAAACTTTCAAGCACCACTGTATGTAAATGTCTCGGAGATACCACTGAAAACACCAGTTGAACGCTACCATCTACACAGCATCCTTGATATCACCATAATTGTAATTTATGGAAATTTGCTCTGCAGCATTGATTGGCTGTTGAGGTAACCAGCTGTTTACAGCTGCGATGTTCAGCATTAAAAGACAGATTTTTATTTCCTATTATAACTTGTTATAATTTTTAAGGTCTTGGTTGTTAAAGCGTGGATCGGATTGACGTTAAATGGTGCATACCTATATTTATCAATAACTCTCTGTTGTACAATTAGTTAGATCACAATTAAATTGAGGCACTATTTTTTACCCCTTGAAGCAGTCTTACAGTATTTTAATAAAACTTACTTGCTCCAGTTTATTTGTTGTATTGTAGCCAAAGTTCAAGTAAATGTTATCTATATTCTGTGCTCCTCTTTTTCATATGCACTACTCTTGATTATTTTTTCTCTTGTTTAGATATCGTGCATTATTATTTGTACTGCAGTCAGACGATCCACAATCCATTCCAACAGGTACAATGTTTCATACAGCATTGTTTAATCTGACTAATCTATAAAATAATCTATAATAATCTACAATCTATAAAACTAATCTTTTTAAATAGCAACCATGAGTTATTTCTGTACCAGTATAATGTATGTGTGTGCATTATTTAAAGTCAGATCCAGAATTATTGGCATCTTTGGTACATATGGTTAAAACCATGTTATAAAAAAAAGTTTTTCTTGTAGTTAATTAGCTTCTCACAGTGAAAATATGAAAGTATTTAATTTTAAATTATAATCTGTTTTAACAAAGCCACATGCATTTTATTTATTTTCACTCCTAGAAATATTTATCTACAAAATCTAATTAAAGCATGTTTCCATTCCATTCATGTCTTCCTTTTCTTACGTATTAAATTGACATTAATTCTTATGTCAGGAGCTTTATCACACTCACTAAAATCACAGTCATAAAATGTCAGTTTTGTCTTGGATTTCTGAGCAGAACTACTCAAACTCACTACAGGCACTACATTTCCCAAAATACCCCAGCAACTTTCCAAAAGCTTGAGCAGCAAATGTTTTTGGTCGTAATTTCTTTCAGGTTTTTTTTGCATGGATTAATGGACATTCACAAATATTTAAAAGAAAGTCAGCCACACAGCAGATAAGGTAATGATACCTCATGGCTGTATGGTTTGACTAACACCTATAACTGTATAACTTACCAAAGTACATATTAGACCACTGAAGCAAAGGCGTCAGTTACATTAGCATAAACAAAATTAATGTAAAATATGTTAATTTCTTATTGATGGAAGAGTAATGCCTCCTTTATTATTTAATCACTTAATCTGCTTAGTGTTTAACAGCTGTCAGGATCCACGCCGGACGTGTGCCGATTAACACAGGCAGTCTGGCGTGGGTCTGACGCCACAGCTGAAACCATTCAGGTTTTCCGCGTCCTGCACGTGCTAGACCAGCGATAGCAGGCACGGAAATCAAAGCCTCATATATTGGGTTCAGCTGTGGGCGACTTATAAAAAAAAAGCGAGCTGCGCAAACCAGTCCTCGCAGGCCATTGGCAAAGGTAAGACTTTTTCTACGTGTGTTGGCCCGGCAACCGTACTGATTTGCCACAGCTTGCGTAGCCAATGTGGAGTGTTTTTTGACAGGGAGTTGACGTGCTGCTTCTTTTCACGCTAGGCACGTCCCAAGCTGGTGCGTTGCATCCCGCATATGCTACACAGCCGATGCACAGTGGTTACACACACCAGTCTCGCTCATGGCACCAGAGGAGGTGAGGGACGAAGGTAACAAACTTCCTTCGTAGAGGGAGGGTGGAGTAAGACCAGGAGGTCCGAGGTAATTAGAGGGTGTAGTTTGTTAGAGTAGGGACAGGCATCTATACTCTGCGCTGCCCAAACCCCCTCAGTGCTCTCTGTGGTCCCCGTTTGGTCATCCAGGCAGTGCCGGACCTAAAGGGTCCATATGGGAATACCGCCAGGTTAGCCATTACTGCAGGCAGATCAGGGCCTGTCCCCTCGCTACACCCTGCCATTCCTTACTCAGACCTCCCCTTCATCCCAGTGGTTGGCCGGTTTATTACATCAGGCTGTAAAATCAGGTCCACACGATGTAGTTAACCGGATCGATACGCAGGCTGTAAAACCGGGTCCACTTCACCTCTGACATGTCCTAGTTGTCACCACATGCCTTAGCCCTGTCGGCCTTCGGGGGTTAGCCTTTTTTTGGGCTTTTGTTTTAGTTTTTGGGCTATATTTATGTTGTTTTTTACAGTTGCTTCTCAGTTGCCTTACTTTACGTTCAATAAAGCCGACCCTTATTCATGACGCTGTCTGCATTTGGGTCCTTTCTACCTCGGCCCCATATTGTGACAACAGCCTAATTCTTTACGCACAGTTGTGCCCCTCTACATTCTGTGTGTGCCCCAGTACAAAAGGTCTGTCATATGTAGTCTGGAAGTCTGTGACAACCATGTAGTTATTATGAAGTCCGTGACTTTCTGTTTTAATGGGCTGTAAGCGTAAGGTGATGCAGAGTCCAGAATGCATTCATCTTCATGTGGAATAGTGGTGAAAACATAAATAAAAAATTGATTATGATGCCCTCATTGACCTGTCATAAAATGACACATTCTCTTATTTATCGTTGTTTCTGTGACAAGCTCTAGATCCACTGTCATTCCTACCCAAGGCAGCTAACTGTTTATTAGTGATCTATCACCTGATGTACGCCTGGTCTCTGATTTGTCAGATTCATAACATTAATCACTGTGTACTGTGGGACTGCGGTGGCTTAATGGTTAAGGTTCAGGATTGAGAACCAGTGACAGTAACCAAGATTATTTTAGGTGTATGTCGCTCTGGATAAGGGCGTCTGCTAAATGCCTAAATGGAGAAATGTCTGTATCAGTATCAGAGTAATGAGATATCACAAACATGAGAACAGTCAGTATTTCTGACGCTAATGAACTGGTAGTATTTTAGCTAGCTACCATATCAGTGTAACTAATTAGTAACTTAATGTTGTCAGATGATACAGGATACTTTTTACAAAATACATTTTAATCTAATTATATTTATTCACTAGCAATTCTACCACCTTAAACTGCAGAGAATGGTTGCAATACGCCCTCCTAATAAAAATTAGGGTTCCTGCTGAAACACGCTGCGATACTAGATTGTAGTTACAGTGTGGAAGACATGCAGCGAATTGGACACCAATTCATGTCTCATGTGAGCGCACAGCACCCCACGATGGCATGGGGCTGATGAGGGCTGATGAGAGACACCTGCCCCAGGCCCAATGTATAGTTGGGCTGGAGCGGTGTCCCTCGTTGCACCTTTTGGGCTTGTATTGTACTTGGTAGTGTGCTGTCACGAGATATCAAACCTATAGTTTGCATTAGTTAAGGCTTGGTATTGTTTAGTGCTGTGGTGCAAGGTATCTGTTGTTTGGTGCACATTTTTAGCACTTTGGCGCATGGTGTTAAGGGAAAGACGCTAACGTTATTCCTTTGTAGAGGGATAACGGTGTGGCAAAGCCTGAGGTAAGCCTACAAGCATGGCAGCTCCTGCCAATTCGGGTTTTTGCCAGTAAGCCTTTGTTCTTCTTTTGTTTAAGCACTTTTTTCTAAACACCTTTTTTCTGAGGCCGACCCATATCTGGGTTGTTTGTCATTTGTCCTTAAAATATATTCAGAAAAATGAAGTCTTTTCTGTTACGAAATCTCTGCATTTGGGTCCTCCTTCCCTTATAACACCTTTACTGATTAAATTGTGTTAAGATTGTAAAGCTTGACAGTTACTAGTGTAATAGTGTGCACCTTTTAAAGGCAGTGATTTTATTTTGAGTAATATGTCTATAGTGTGCTGGTATGAATTGTGATGATGCCTCCTGTTGGTAGGAAAGCAAGGCTGCAGCATTTTCCTATATGGCCTAATCCACAGTAATGAGACAAAAAGTGTGACATTTATATGTATTTTTTTAGAAATTGACATAAATAAATAAATATGGTTTTAGTTCAAAGAGTAACTACTTTATTAATGAAATAAATGAAAGAATAGATAATACATAGGCTTGAAAGCACTTTTTTCAAATATATATTTCAAATAATACGTGTTACATTGACATTAAAAATAACTAATATCAGTAAAACCAGCAATATTTATTTGTAACTGTTGGTGTTCTCTCTTGCTGGACGTTTTTGGACATACTCCTTTTTTGTCATATGTTAACCCTGGGTTTAAAATAATCTGTGTCACCTGATAGGTATGGTGTACAGATCGATGTTAACAGTAATGGCAGCCCCCATGCTTGTTTCTGGCAGCATGACTGCAAATTGAGGAGTGAATTTATGGAGCAAATATGCACTGTTTTATTCGATTAAGTTAACAAAACAGTTGCGTGCTATATAAAGAAGATATTCTGTTATTCGCACAGTCCTTACCGACAGTAACGTTCGTTTCTTTTCCAAAAAACACTGACTGAACTTACTCACCTATGGTTCTCCGCGATCTTGATCAGCTGGCACCGCTAGCTAGAGGTAATTTTATTATTGGAGATGATAAATGTTTATTTCCAGGAAAAGTTAGTGTTTGGGACGTACATTTGGCAGGCATTTCTATGGAACTGACGTTACCTATTTGTTGACGGAACTACAAAACTGAATTTGATTAGCTTGATTGCGAGTCGTATGGTCGTTTTAGGAAAGCATCAAGCTTTGGGATACACTCGTATTTATTCTGTTTTTGCCCTATGCAACAATAGATAGTGGTTCGAGGTTAATCCTGCTCAGAATGAATAATTCACGTTTCGTGGGGTTTACTGACAGAATGAGGAAACGCCTGTTACACACTATAATTGTTTCTAGAAATTATATTATTTTACCCTAGGACTGTCAAATAATGCAAATAAATTGAGGTTTAATTCCTTCTCTTCACATTTTATTTTCCTGCGAAGCAAAATTCAGCTAAGATGACATTTACAATTTCAACTTGTAAATGAGCACTTCGGCATGTCACACTTTTTGGCCTCAAATTCAATGACTTTTTAAGAAACAGTTTTTATTTGCATAAAGAAAAAACAAAGAACACTGATTTTTTTTAATTTGATTTTATTGCTTCATGATATATTCTTCATGGAAAATAAGATTCAAATTCGTATTTCACTGCAAGTCTCTGATTTTGTGAGTTTTAAAACACACCATGCATTTTTTGCCTTTACTGTGGATGAGTCCACATATATATTAGACTGATGATCCACCTGAGCTCCAGAGACAGACAACATATTATTGCAAACATTTAACAGATGTGTCTGTGTTTAATTTTTTTTAGAGGCGTACCATGGATTAGAAGTACAGTTAAGTGATTTTTGCAACAGTACATGTAGTTATTTTAAAAATAGCAACAGCTTATTAAAGTCCCAGTATGTCATATAATCAAATTATATAGGGTAAAAATCTAACACCTCGTAGTTAGATCCGTTATAGGCCCAGACTGAATAATTCAGTCAGATTTTGGTTGGTATAAGGCATTTAGAAGAAATAAATTGGGGAAACCCCTCGGAGATTCCTAAGTGGTCCGACTTATTCAGTGACTGGCACGTGCCGTGAATAGAACATTTCAAGTGTAATTGACGATTCAAAAGACATTATTAGTCTTGTTTTTTTTTTTTTTATCAAATACAACAAGTATGTTTTAAACACGTTCAATAAGTATTTAAAAATAAACAATACAGTAATACCTCGCCACTTCGCGCTTCAGCTATTGCGGCTTCGCTCTTTCGCGGGTTTTTATAAGAAATTAATGGGAAAAATAATGGGTTTTCTACTGACTTCGATCGGAGGAAAATAATTTTACATGAAAAAAATCCCAAAAAGTATAAAACTATATTACAAATATGAATTCTAATTAATTATTAGGTATTACAGTGTTATTATTAGCTGTGTTTTATCATTTAAACCAGACCACTGATGTAACCGAGTGGACCTGCTTCTGCGTGTTTAGGCGATTGCGATTAGGCGGCCTGTCATGAGGGGGTAGGCTGAGATAGAGATAGAGGACCCAAATGCAGACAGCTTCATGAATAAGGGTAGGCTTTATTTCAACACAAATAGAGCAACCAAAACAGAAGAAAAACAAAGTAACAAATAAAACCCGAAACCAAACACGAATACATAACCTACCGTAAAGCCGACAAGGCCAGGACATGTGGGAGCAGATAGAAACACGCCCAGGAGTTGTGGAAACTGATTTTACAGCCGGGGGACCAGGCCGACCAACCACAGCTATGTGGATACCAATTTTATGGTTGGGGGTCCGCGTACCGGCCAACCACGGGGACGAAGGAGCCCAGGCGAGGCTTGACAGGGTGCAGTGCAGGGACCAACCCAGACAATGACCCTAGGGATGCTTCCCAAGTCTGCCGAAGCCCTGCCTGGACCCTTTAGGTCCAGCGCTGTCTGGACGACCACAGCGCAGGGGGAGCAGGAAGAGGTCTGGGCGGCGCAGAGAAGCAGCTAACTGTCCCTACACTACAGTCTAATCCCTGTCGATTACCTCTGAGCTACAGCTCATACGCCACCTGCCCTCTGCTAAGAGCAGGTGGATACCATTGTCCCTCTCCTCTCTCTGGTGCCATAAGAGCACGGCTGGAGCTGCAACCGCAGGTGCAATCCCCGATCTGCGCATAGTGCGGTATATATGCTCCAGCAGTGGGGCGTGTCCAACAAGAACGCAAAAGCCCACGTCTCCTAAAGAACCTCGCCAGCTAAGCCCCAACACAGATCGATCCGATCGCCGGGTCGGAGAAAGGAACAGCTGACATACACCCTGTGTGACAAAGCCAATGACCTGCGCCGGATTGCTGGCACGACTCGCTTTTTAAATGGCGCGCACAGCTGAGTCTAATCCAAAGCTGCTTACAAATGAGTAGCCCGCAGCGCGATCGCGCATGCGGGCGGCAGATGCAGGAAGACTCAGCCGTGCGCACAAGCCGTGCTCAGACGCCATGCCGGGTTACCAGACAGTAAATAAACCCACGCTTGGTGTGACGTCTGACACGGTCTTTATTGCCACCTAGAGGCGAGCCGCTGATGCACGCCTAATTGAGTTCAGCTGCGGTTTAAAGCCTTAATAGTGTATAAATACCTAAAATAAATATACCGTTTCTACTTCGCGGATTTTCGTTTATTGCGGGTGGTTCTGGAACGTATCTCCCGCGATAAACGAGGTATTACTGTAGTAAAAAAATACATCAGTCTCAGTACTTGTCATCATTTCATTACACAAGGCACAATAAGTACCAAGATAATTTTACTGTAAATTGAAATAATTTGTTGTAGACCTCCAGAAAATCCACTTTGTATAATGCATTATACAGTGCCTGACCAAAATAAAGGTCACCTTCCGAGGAGGGGGGCGGGGGGGTTTGGGGGCTATGATCTGGGGTTGCTACTGCAGTTGATCAGGTTTAGGTTCAACAACATTATGTGCTCAAAGAATGAGGTTATCTGACTACCTGAATATACTGAACAACCAGGCTATTCCATCAATTAATTTTTTATTCTCTGATGGCACGGGTATATTCCAAGATGACAATGACAGGATTCATCTTGCTCAAATTGTGAAAGAGTGGTCCAGGGAGCATGAGACATCATTTTCACACATGGATTGGCCACCACAAAGTCCAGACAAGACCTGAAAATCTTTGGGATGTGCTGGAGAAGACTTTGCGCAGTGGTCCAAATCTCCCATCATCAATATAAGATCTTTGGGGGAAATTATTGCAACTCTGAACAGAAATAAATGTCATGACATTGCAGAAGCTTGTGGAAATGATGCTACAGTGGTTGTGTGCCAATAAAAGCTAAAGCTGGTCCAATGAAATATTAGAGTGTTTGACCTGTTTTTTCCAGGCAGTGTATATGTATATATAAATACTGTACACACAGACAAGAAATAATAACAACAATTAGAGGAAAAACAAGCTCATTTTTCTATACTTCCCAAACAAAAACATTACTCACCTAGCGCGTTTAAGGTAGTAGTGACTTCAGGCTCCTGCAACATCCTCCGGCGTTACAGGAGGATGATCAGGTTATAAAGAGTTGATACAGTGTCTCATTTGATGGGTGGAAAATTGCTAAGTAAGAAAAAGGATGTAGCTGAGTTTGCAGGTGTATACAATTGTAAGGGTCTACCAGAAGTGGAAAAAGTCCACTGTGAATCACAGTTTGTGAATAAAAATCACTACAGATTCAGGCAAAAGTCACGTCCTTTTCATTCATTCATTCACTTTTTTATCCGCTTAATACTTTACAGGGTTATGAGATGCACAAGTACTCGCACCCTCATGCACAAACTCACTCACTAGGGTCACTTTAGCATAATCACTCAATCTAAAGTATGCCTTTTGACTGTGGGAAGACAACAGAGCACTTAGCTTCTCTATCACATCTCTAATGGTGACAGAGGCTGTTTTCCCTCCTTTATTTTGGGTGGCTACAAGGACTCTAAGTGTATTTATTTGCTGTTTGGTTTGAGTCTAAATGGCTTGGTTTGTTGCTTTTGTTGTTACTTTATTGTAATGACTGTAGCAATTGCTTGCAAGCTTTGTGTTTTCTCTAAAATTAGGTTCACTTCCTAACTGGGCAGTCACCCTAACTGGGAGGAGTAGCTAGGTTCTGTTAATTGGTTGTTAACGTTGATTGACAAGCTTTAATGAGGTTTAAAATAAATACAGCAGGGCAGGTGGTTAATTGGCTAGTCTATTTTAAAGTATTTCTGAAAGCTAATTTGTTACAGTGGCAGCCGTAGCAGCATCACTGCCAGAGCTCTCAGTTGCACAGAGACAAGGTAGTCTACACAAAGCTGACTATTACTTTGTGACTTGTGTTACCGCAGAAAACATAGCAACATCTGTTGTGCTCTGTTCAGCTTTCTCAGTCTTCCATGCTCTTAGAACATCTGGTTTAAGCGTTGCAAACTTTTTATCATTGTGATAAATCAGGCCCCTCATCTGCTAGGCAACTTTGAGATCACCCAGTAGAAACAAAGGACTGCCATTCTCTGAAAATGTGCTGAGAAGAGAACCAAGCACATTCACAAAGTCTCTAGTGATGGCATGTCCATGGTCACATGCCATCTCAACTCTTTTAACCTGATTCTCTGCAGCACAGAGCGGGAATCACTGGGCCCATTGATGTTGTCTTCATCAAGATCTCTCTCACATCCAAACTTACAATAACTTCTCTTCACATTTATAATCACATTTTGTATCTTTACTCCACTGCTACTTAGCATCACTTCCACTGCCTCTACTACAGTGACAATCAGAACAAACTTCGATGTCATCTCATCGACTGTCATCTCATCTTTGCCATCTTCAGACTCCTTTTAAGCACTTCCTGCTGACGATGCCGTTGACACTGTCAAGGTCTTTGGTCTGCTTCTGTCCTCACATTTCCATGCGAACAAAAAAACATCCAGTCCAAGGAGATTGTTATCCATCTTAGCTTCCTTATACCTCATTCTCACATAGCAATATTTTGGCCTGGGCTTTCATGGCAAGGCCTTTTCCCGTGCGTACTTGAGTTTACTCTGAGTGTCTTGGGCGTCTCAAAGCTTTACCGGGCCGTTTTTGTGATAACTGG
>JAVSBU010342460.1:0-10526 GCA_033118015.1 Loricariichthys derbyi | reverse complement strand
TCAATCAATTTACAAACATGAACAATTTAATTTAATATATCATGAATCAGAAGTTTGCAGCTGGCTGTATTACAGTACAACTTTGTCTTTGTGTCCCGTATAGTTCTGGCTATACTCGCCATGTCTAATGGCACCATTCTTTCGAAAAAAGTATAAGCTGATATTCCCAAAGATGTGTTGGCAACATTGGTGCAATCTCCAACTACACAACAGTTCGGTATTTCGTTTTGTTTACACTACAATCAACCACACTAGCTATTAGTAATGGTCGCCGTCTCCCTCCGCCTACATCATCTCTCCGAAAGTAGTCGAGCGCACAATCTGCATTTCCGTTTCAGAACAGAACTGGTCAAAATTCATTTTTTCTTAAAATCCATGGATTTAAATTTCACTTTGTTGATATGATAAATGTCAGATATGATACTGATGTTATTAGGATTCAATGGTGAAAAGATAGTTTTGTGTTAAATTTGCTCTTTAAAGGGACAGTCAGTCATTCTGAATAAAGAAGAAATGCAAAACATACTGCACACTAGCTAAAACAGTAACACAAAAAAGTGGGTCTGCTTGAATAATCAGCATCGGTGAGTACAAATGGTACTTGGTACTGATTTGATCTTATTGGTTCAAATAATTTTTCTCCCTCTTACAAAGCCTAAGAAAGCTTCAGGCCTGGGTAGGCCAGAGTTCTTACTCTCAGCATTTAGCATAACCCCTAGAGTATGTGATGTGTATCGTCTATGAAAATGCTTTAATTGTTATTTTCGTTTTGTGCAACCTGACATTGAGTACGTCACACTTTACAAACAGTCAAAAATATGGCTAGGACAGACTATTGCACATACACACTGAATGCATGAAGCATGCTAGTGTCACAAATCGAGCTAGCATTCTTACCAATAGAACAAAACTGATGTTAAAAATGAGTGAACAAACTGCCATGAGACAAAATCCAGACACCAACAGCCTCACAGACTATGTAGTCAGATACAATTGCTAGACGTGGCAGTTTGACTTATGTCACCATATGTAAACTAACCATTGACTTATGTCACCAATCAACCATCTAATATAAGGATTTTGACAAACTTTGGGAGTCATCCGTCCATGACAAGATTAATCCAGCCCAAGGTACCAGCACAAAAACACACTCAGCAAACTTTAGCAGAATCATTCTGAAAACAAGTGCTCTACAACAAGAGGGCAAGACATAAATAATGTCACTAAATACATCTGAAATGCCATGGTGCCAATTCAGGCTGTTGAGAGAGATGGATTCAACAACTTTTAAATACTTTAGACACAAGATATAAACTTATGACATAATATATATAAAGTATAAAGTATTCTCTAATTATCACTATTGACAAAATCATTTAAATGATTGATAACAGACTGTAAACATGCTAATTTTTAACAGCACATTTTATAAAGAAATGTTATAAACATTACAGTTGGTTCTCATAGAAGATGTATGCATGTATGTATGCATATTAAAAAGTTTTTAAACATGACCGTGGCTTTTCCTCATTACATTTCCCTGCATGCATCACTCCAGCCATGTCACTCATTACATCATGAAACATGACTTCAGGAGAGATTGTCGTGCTTAGCATGCTTAACACCTAGTGAACGCGACCAGCACTACAGTTGGGAAAAATCATTCACATAAAGCTTATTTTGTAATAAAGTTTTTAATATCTCGTGTAATTTATAGAATAATGTATTGAAAGTGAAAAACTATTTTAAAGCAAAAATTATTGTACAACCACAGTGCCTTGCAAAAGTATTCATATCCTTTGAACTTTTCAACATTTTTTCACATTACACCCATAAACTTTAAATGTATTTTATTGCGATTTTATATGACAGACCAATACAATGTAGCAATTATGTGTGAAGTATAAAGAAAATGATACATAGTTTTATACTGTTAATAACTAAAAATCTATAAAGTGTGGCATGTATTTGTATTCAGCCCCCCTGAATCAGTACATTGTAGAATCACATTTTGCTGCAATTACAACTACAAATATTTTGGGGTATGTCTCCAACAGCTTTGCACATCTAGAGGCTGAAATGTTTTGCCCATTCTTCATTGCAAAATAGCTCAATCTCAGTCAGACTGGATGGACAGCGTCTGTGAACAGCAATTTTCAAGTCTTGCCACAGATTGGTAATTAGTTCTGGACTTTTACTGGGCCATTCTAACACATGAATATGCTTTGATCTAAACCATTCAATTGTAGCTCTGGCTGTATGTTTAGGGTCATTGTCCTGATGGAAGGTGAATCTCCACCCTTGTCTCAATTCTTTTGTAGCCTCTAATAGATTTTCCTCCAGGATTGCCATGTGTTTAGTTTCATCCATCTTCCCACTAACTCTGACCAGTATCCCTCTCACTGCTGAATAAAGCAGCCCCCAGTATGATGCTGCCACCATCATGTTTTACGGTGGGGATGGTGTGGTCTAGTGTTAGTTTTCTCCCACACAAAAAGTTCAACTTTTGTCTCATCTGACTAGAGCACCTTCTTTCACCTTCTTTTTACTGTTTGCTGTGTCCACTACATGGCTTTTGGCCATTTGAAAACAGGATTTCTTATGACTTTTTGCCATGCTTCCATAAAGGACAGACTTGTGAAGAACATGACTAATAGCTGTCCTGTGTACAGAAACTCCCACCTGAGCAGTGGATCTCTGCAGCTCTTGACTGCTTCTCTAATTAGTGTTCCTCTTGCCTGGGATGTCAGTTTTGGTGGACAGCCATGTTTTGGTAATTTTGCAGTTGTGCCATACTCCATTTTTGAATGATGGAATGAACAGTGCTCTGTGAAATTTTCAGAGCTTGGGATATTTTTTATAACTTAATCCTGCTTTCCACTTCTCCACAACTTTATCCTTGACCTGTCTGGAATGTTCCTTGGTTTTCCGGATGCTGTTTGATCAGTAATGTTCTCTAACAAACCTCACAGTTCATACTGAGAATAAATCACATACAGAGGGACACTATTTACTAATTAGGTGATGTCTGAAGGGAACTTGTCATACTGGATTTTATATAGAGGTATCAAAGTACAGGGAGCTGATATAAATGCACGCCATACTTTTCAGATCAAAAAAAAAAATTAAAGTATAATTTCCTTTTCGCTTCACATACACTAGCTACTTTGTGTCTATCACATAAAATCCCAATCAAATAAATTAAGTTTGTGGATGTAACATGAAAAAAATGTGGAAAATTTCAAGGCGTATGAATATGAATACTTTTGCCAGACACTGTACACAAACAACAGCATCGCAAATCGACTAGAGACAGAAACATACACTTAAAAATGATTAAACCACTTATATTTAATTACAGTCAGGCAAAACAAATCATAAATATCTTGTAATTCACTGAATGATGTATTGAAAGTGAAAAACAAAAAGATTATTATTAATGTTATTATTGTGATTACTATTATTATTACATGTATACCAGAAAGACAGAAGAAACAGCAGCAGCAGCAGAAGAAGAAGAAAAAGCATAAGTAGAAGAAAGGTACTGCGTATACTAGGTTTACTACATATTGCTTACCTGAGAAGTCTAGTTTCTGCTGAATGTTTATTTATGTTTATTACTGGATTTCCATTGCAAATTTGAAATATTCTTAAGTCCATAGTAAACTGGGAAGTACCTGTACTTGTATAATGTTCTTATAGGTATGGGGGAGCTGTAATGTTACTGAATGTAACGTGTAAACGCTGTAAATCCATATCTGTCATGCTTGTACACTTGACCACATGCACTCGGACAAGAAGAACCAAACATAACCATTAATTGTGTGCCGACAGTGTTACCAACAAACCCATTAACTTGTAGCTATTACAGTTGCTCACTAAACAACATAGTGAGTACTCAGTGCTCAACAATTCATATATATCACTACCTACAGTAAAATCCCTGTAGTATGCACATAGTGTAACCATTCTGAATGATTCAGTGCAGGAAACAGAGATACTGTAAAGGGCATGTGTCCTAGGACATACTGTGTCCCATCTGTGTGTACAAGGTGCTGTACAGTATATGAGCCTTGTCAAAAAACTCTATGTTCTCCTCCCCAGAGGCCTATATATAGTGAACTTGCTTATGTAATGAAGGTTGACATGACAAGGGCAGTGCACCTAACCAAGCAAAGACAAAAACAAACACACATTGAAGAGCTGCTTTGCATTCCCAGCTCCTCAGCAGCACCGTTACCTAACGCACACTGGAACTAATGATGACTGGAGAGAAGCAAAGCCTGCTGGAACGCTGCCAAAACTTCCAGGTCCTGGAGGAAATGTTCTTCAGTCAACAATAGTTACTGTCGTATAAGGGAAGAAATGACAACAGCATATGCTAGCAGGATAAGATGAGTAGTGACTCATTATATGAGATTATTCCACAACAGGAGTGTAATAGTAATAGTAGTAATAGCACTGTAGAGTAGGAATAACAGAAAGAAGAAATAAGCATTAGAGGAGAAACTGTACACTACGTGTACAACTCATTTTCTGTATATGCTTTTTGGGTAACAATTCCACGACACTGGAGAGGAACAGCTGGAAAAAAATTACAGGTAGTCCACGTTTTACGATGGGGATGCATACTAGTCCATCTCAAGTTGGATTTCTCATAAATTGAGGAGTTTAATACATAAAGTATATATCATGTTGTAGAGTTCCTTACAAATGCTTAATACTGTAAATAACTGTGATCATGACTTTTTCTCACAACACTTCCTACCGTTCATCACTCTCACCAAGTGATGTAATCATAAGGCTTATTTTTTAAATAGAGTACTGAATGTAATTTACTGAATAGTGTATTGAATGTAATGATTATTGCATTGACCACAGCTTTTCCTCATTATATTTCCAGTGCTCATCACCGCCACCACGTAACTCCCTACACCTATGTACTCATCAGATTGCAGGAGAGTGCTGAGTGTCGCATATCACTTGCCAGGGAAAATTCTAAATTTAAAGTATGGTTTCTTCTCAATGTGTATTTACGTATTGGATTTCGATCTTAAAGTCAAAATATTGTAAGCCGGATAATCAGAAAAAAGGGAGTACCTGTATATAAGTTGCTAGAGTAGTAAATAAACTTATTTATATCACACTTTGCATTTATATTCTATAGACAAAGTTTGAGGACAACCACAAATAACATCCAAATCAAGCATATTGGTATTGAGTTTGCCACCCACCTTTGCTGCTACAACAGCCACTGCTTTTCAAAAATGGCTTCCAACTAGAGGAAGCCATTTTGGGATATGACTGTGAGGTCGGCTTCTGATGTGAGACAATACACCCTTTTGGCATTCCAGTGCATTTTCAAGGTGTCTGATGGAGCTGACGTCAAGGTTATGCGCACAGCAGCCAAGTTTTTACTCAAAGTTGGCAAACCAATTGTCTATGGACTTTGAGGACAACAGGGCAGAGAGTTGATTAACTGACTTGTTGGAAGCAGAAATCTACAATTTTTTCTCATTGAAAGTCACTGTTGTATTGAGTACAGGCACTCCCTGATTTACAATGAGAATACGTTTTGACCAGCCCAATGCAAGTTGAACGTATCATAAACTGAGAAATTGATTACTGGACACAGTTACAGTAAAATATATTCAACCCCCCCAAAATTTTAAGGATTTACTGATTTAAGTTTTTTTTTTTTCAAATACCAAGTTTCTGTCATGATCCAGGCACCCAGAGTGTGAGGACCTAATCACCGGGGGTGAGTAACTGCGTCTGCGCGTGGCGGGCGAGGACAACGATGGGGATATGGGCAGTAGCGCCATTGGGGAAGCACTGACCATACTCTACCTAAGGGCACCTGTCATTACCTCAGACCTCCTGGTCCTACATCACCAGAGTGTGGTGAATAATATGACACATGAAAACAGGTTAAGGGCACGACGAGGAGTGTAGCGGGGAACTGGTATAAATAACGCTGGTTCCAGATGTTTCAAATCAGCGCTAATTTGAGTTGCAAGCCCGTTGCATTTTAGGATTTGTAGTTCCTGCTGGTGAGCTCGTCTCAGACTAAAGTCAAGTTTAAACATAATGAAGCCTCTGAGAACTCTATAATGATATATAAACCCCACATATGAAGGATTTCAAGGTGAGTTGCAATCATGGGAAAGACAAAGGAGCTTCCACAAAAGCTGAGAGAGGAGATGATTTCATCTCACCTAAAGGGATTGTAAGAAGATTTCCAAAAAATACAATAAGGAATTATATTATAAGGAATATAAGGAAATGTGTGAGAAAATTATTGAAATGTTTAAAATCAATCTTCCTCAAAGAAAGATTGTAAGGGATTTCCGTATTTCAGTCACAACCTTTGCTGATTTGATTTGTTTTGCATTGTCTTGTTGAAAAAGGCATGAATATCCCTGGAAAGATCTCATCTTGAATGCATATGTTGCTCTAAAATCTCAATTTGTTTTTCTGTTTTAATGCTTCCATCACATAAGTGTAAATGACCTTTGCCAAAGGCGCTGTCAAAACCCCAAACCATAACAGACACTGTCATTTGGAATTGTTGCTGATAACAGTCTGGATGGTCCTTTTGATCTCTGGTCTGGAGATGGCGTCCACTTGTTCCAAAAAAAAGATCTGGAATACTGATTCATCTGTCCACAATACACATTTCCACTGTGTGATGGTCCATCTTAGATGCCTCTGAACTCAGAGAAGTCAAGAAAACTTCTGGATATGGTTAACATGAGGCTTCTTTTTTTCACAGTAAAGTTTTAAGTGGCATTTGTGAATCTAACTCCATATTGTAGTGATTGACAAAGGTTTGCCAAAGTAATCCCTTACCCATGTGGTTCTATCAGCTTTTGTTGAATGGTGGTTCTTGATACAGTTCTTTCTGAGATCGAAGATCACAGCATTAGCTTAAGCTTGCATCATTGGCCATTACACACTTTAATTCCTCAATATTTTTTTGATTGTTTAATGTTATTATGCACTGTAGAGGGAGGAATATGCAAATTCCTTATAATCTTCCTTTGAGGAACATTGTTTTTAAACACTTCAATAATTTTCTCACATATTTTTTTGCCATTTCCATCTCCTGCTCTTCAAAGTCTCAGCCTTTCTTAGATGCTGCTTTTGTACCAAATCATGATCATAATCACCTGTTCACATCACCTGCCTCAAAGCACATCATTATATAGTTTTTAACCTTGTTATTAGCCCTAAACTAAAAGCCACCACCCCAACTTTTTTGGAACGTGTTGCAGACAGCAAATTCAAAATGAGAATAAATAAAATAAAAAACAATAAAATGTATCCATTTCAACCTTACATATCTTGTCTTTGTAGTGTATTCAATTGAATATGGGTCGAAAATGATTTGCAGATAATTGTATTCTGTTTTTATTTATGTTTTACATAACGTCCCAACATTGAGAATTGGGGTCATATTACAACTGAGTGTTGCTGATATAGCAGAGCTCAGTGATTAGAAAGTGCCCAAAAAGGTGTAGTGCCGATATAGTGTGTTATCACAGTGGCTCTGTACACAAATGTGTGTTCATATTTTGTTTTCTTTTATTGATTTATTTTTGCTTGAGGGAGGGTCAGCCAATTCACACTAGACACACTGTGAGGGGTACACAGTAGCTGGAAACCCAGCACTAGGTTCCAGGTCTTACTGTTCTCAGAACAGTCTGAGTGCAGAGGTTAATAGTTAACTTGTACATTTATTCATTTACTTTTGGTAACTGCTTCGTGCTGGTAGTGACTTGAACTTCACCTTACCAGAGGCAGAACCGAGCAAGCTTGCTAAGCACCATAAACAATTGCTCTACCACTTAACCCCCTGGTTTGTATCCCACCTCTGACAATTTGAGATTTGAGTTGTGTTTTTAAGATCATGAGAAGGGTTTCGCACTGGCCTAAAACATTTTTTAAACATGTCTGTTGAGGATGTCTAGGTGCTGGGCCATGCTCTGGATCCCACTTCCATGTCCCTATCTCAACAACAACATTGACAAGAATAAAGTGATGGATGATACATAGATACATAGATAGATGTGTATACATGGATGGATAGATATGGGTGGATATGCATAAAAGTTGTTCTACCAAAGTAAGTTAAAGAAGAACAAACTTAATGTTTTGGGTTGGCCAAGTCAAACTCCTGACCTTAATCCAATCAAAATGCTGGAAAAGGACCTGAAGATAGCAGTTAAATGTGAGGAAACCCACCCGCATCCCAGAGTTGAAGCTGTTCTGTACAAAGGAATGGGCTAAAATGCCTTCAAGCCGGTATATAGGACTCATCAACGGTTACTGGAAATATTTAATTACGGTTATAGCTGCACAGAGGGGTCGCACCAGATACTGAAAGCAAAGGTTCACATACTTTTGCCACTCACTATTATGTAATATTGGATAATTTTCCTCAATATATAAATATAATATTTTTATCTCATTTGTTTATCTAGGTTCTCTATCTACTTTTAGGATTATGTGAAAAATCTGACAATGTTTTAGGTCATATGTATGCAGAAATATAGACAATTCTAAAGGGTTCACAAACTTTCAAGCACTATAGTATATTATACTTTTACCATCTTGTCCCCTCATCACCTCCTCTCATCATACAAACAAAACATCATGAGCTTTCATTATCGTGGCCATAGGTCTGGACAACACCTTAGGCTGAATCATTGAAATGTCAGTACAAGATTCATGTACCACACCCCATCCCAAAGAGGTACTAATGAACTTTCAAAAGAATGTTTTGGCAAAAAAAGTATACTGACACAAATTTCCTTCAATTACAACTGTAAAATTCTTTAACTACTTACCCACTCATTCCTCTAACCACATCCAGTTCTGAAGTCACACAGCCAAGCTGAAGCAGTTTAGGAGACAGTGTGACTTACTGTATTCCATAATACAGTAATAAAATGATGTGACCACCATTTTGGACAAACTGAATCAGTTACTCAGTACAATTTGGAAACGCTTAGTGTTAGAAAATTAGTCATCATTTACAACCCCACCTTCATACTAAGTTGTATAAACCTAACAATCTACATTGAATTTTCAAAAGTTTATAGTTATATAAAAGTTTTAAATCCGATCCATTGAAACGATGCATCGGTTAGCTGTGGAGGAGTTTCCGATCAATGACCATTCATTTTAACAGCTAAATAGAAATATAAATTATAAAATGAAATAAAAATCTGTCTTTTAACTTTTCATTTCAACTTCCCATAATCCCCTTGACCAACACATCACAGACACATGCACTGCATCACCCAATCTGACACACCTGAGTGGCACTTTAATTAACCAATTTAATTAACCTGTAGTTCTTTATCTAGTGCTGTATAAATACAGCTTTGTTTGTAGAGCTTCTTTTGAAGTATTACCACCATTTTGAGTGCATACAGAGCATTTTCTTGTTTTGTCTCTATTATATTTCTCATTTCATTGGGATTACCAGTTTTCCCGTTTGCCTTGCCTATTTTATTTGTATGCCTTACTACATTCTGTACCTCATGTGTACTCACCGTACAAAATCTTAGTCACCGGTGACTGAAACATACCTAATAGCTTTTGAAACCTCCATGGGAATTTCCTTTTTGCCACTGCCAGCAGACCCCTATGAGCCCCTATAAGCTTCAATAAACTTACAAATTCAGCTACTTCCTTCACTCTGCAATCTTTAGCATGCCCAAATGCAATCTCTCATTTTGCCAATAATTAACAACTGCTTTATGACCCATTTTGGACAAACCAAACAAGACATTCACTTCACTGTACCACCTCACGAGCAGCTCACGTTTTGTCATAGCCGCGTTACAACAGCGCTGCTTAATGTATGATGTTAGATTTTACAGCACTAAACTTTAGTTACCAAATGTTACTTCATAATTATAACTGATTCCGATGGTAGTTGCTTATTTAGGAATATTGCTATATTTTTTAGAATTATTGTGAATTTCCATAAATTAAAAATGGAACGGTTTCATTGGGGATGCTGTGCAGATGGCAGCATTCCACTCGTGTTTTCAGTGGCACCTCTGACACATTTTTCTTGTGAACATACCCTTTATATTAACAGGTACAGTACCCTAAAATAACTATGTGACCATGGTAATGTCTGGTCAATGTCCATTCAGTCAGCATCCTGTTTCACATAACGTAATGTAGACGTTAAATGGCACATACCTGTATCTGAACATCTGTGCTACATTAGCCTCATAGCTCCTGTACAAAATTGAATTCTTTAGTTTCAAACACCATACATGACTTGGCTGCTCAGACTGCTCAATTAATTTCATACTGCAGTGTGCACACGACCACGCATAAGTTTCTACAATTATTAGGACTTTCTATTTTCATTATATTACTGCAGATATGTTTTAGCTGTTTTAATTTTTCAATAGGAAGTTGCTGTTAAACACACACACACACACACACACACACACACACACACACACACACACACACACACACACACACACACACAC
>JAVSBU010342451.1:0-10526 GCA_033118015.1 Loricariichthys derbyi | reverse complement strand
ATGATACGGTGTTCTGCTTGGATGCTGGGGTGATTTGATGTGATGTTTTTAGCCATATAGTGCACATTGGTTTGGCTACTGATGTTTGATAATTGAAAATTTAAAAAATAAATTCTATAGTGAAATTTTATTATTTTTTATTTTTATTGCTGCCGCCATATTCAGGTTTTCATCACAGAAATTCGCCAAACAAGAAATCAAAAAAGTCTGGCCTTATGTGGCACATAAACTGTAGAGGTACGATGGGTATCTGATAATTAACATAAACACACAATCAGCAGAAACCATACTGTGAATTTTGAATTTTCCTGGGCAAGAGTATAGCAGAGTCATGTAGCGGGAGTGATGAATGCTGGGAAATGTAATGAGCAAAAGCCATGTTGGAACAATAATGGTTTTTGTTTTTCACTTGCAATGCATTTAATAAATTACATGACATATTCAATACAGTGGAACCTCAGAACATCTCTTTACTTGAACATTACATAAAATGGCCCCCCAAATTCAAACAATACTTCAGACTTCAGAGTCCTAAACAGGACTGTGTGGTGCGATACCAATGCACCAGTAAGATGTGCCAAAACAATGTTCTCCTGAAATGGCTATGGAGTTTCACTTTAACTTAGTTCATGTCTTTATATTTTACTTATTTCATGTCTTTATTGTTTTTATGTATTACATTCAATTGCTTTATTCATATACTGCTATGATTTATATATTTTATATATTTATATATATTAAACTACTCCAATAATGATAAGTTCAACTTACGATGTATTTGTTGGAACGCATCCCCATCATAAATTGAGGAGTACCTGTGTTCACTGGACAAAAAACTACTACCTAATATCATGTAATACCACCATCAATTCTGACAAGAATTCCTTGTAAACTAGGATTTTTCCACTACTGGTAGACCATAAGAAGTCATTACATCTGCTTGCAACCCATTTTCCACACATCCAATGAGACATTCACAGCACTGTACCACCTCTTCTCAATCTATGAATCCCATCACATACAAGATATTTCTAGCCTGATGATACCTACACAGTGCTATCTGCAAAATCCTGAAGTTACTACCACCTTAAACAAGCAAGGTGACTCTTCTTTTGTTCTGGGGAGTTTATTTGTACTGTATGTAAATCAATTCTGTTTTCACTCTAAGGTTATCTTATGTGTGGGTTTCTTTCAGAGGCAATATGTCACTAAAAATCTTACTTTCCATCTTACACAACAAATTTATCATAAAAAAACACTGCAGATTTTTGATAAAGCATCGTTTTTGCCAAGAAATGGTGTGAAAAAATTTGTTCAGACTCTCTAGAACATTGTGTTGATTGTCACCAATTCTAACATACAGACTGCAGTTCATACGTGCCAAACCAGTTCTGAAACAAGTGAGAGTGTGCTCGCAAGAATCTCTCTCCACACTTGCAGGGCAACGACTGACACAGCAGAAAATCCATGACCAGTTCCTGGACACATGAGATGCATTGTGTGTGTAGCAGAACCATTTATACCACAAATGAACTACTAACATCAGCACAATACTTGTACAATTAAGGCACTTACCCATTGTCGTGTATAGGGACTTTTAGCTCCTGATTAAAGGCAGGGTTTTTCCTCAGTGCACAGAAACTCATGACGTATGCATGTCGTGGTTGGTCCAGACTTAGGGTATGGCGACTGGTTCACAACTTGAGACACAAGTCTATAGTGATTACGCCAGAGGCAAGCACCTTTTTTAACTCAATCGCCACATTTCAATCAATATACCTGCACACTGATACAGTCCAGATAAGTGGATCAACAGCCCACATTTGACTAACTCTACAGTGGTGCTTGAAAGCTTGTAAATCCGTTAGAATTTTGTATATTTCTGCATAAATATGACCTAAAACTGTTATGGGGGACGAATGAGGGGAGGATCCATGAACAGATCTAGAGGACCAGGTGGTTTAAAAAGGGCCAGGGAGGAGAAAAAGGCATGGGGCAGGTGGGCCACGAAGCAGGTGCAGTAGCTTTAGTAGGCAAAAGAAACCTAACGGTAAAGCTATCCACAGCATGGATCGTAACCCGGGCCGTGTAGGTGAAGAGCAAGCGTCTTAGTGACGAGCCACATGGCCGTTAGGGGGAGTATGTGCAGTAAGCAAACAAAAAGCAAGCAAAAACCCAGAGCTGAGCGGATCCGGCGGAAAACGGAAGGGGGTGTGCATGCGATATACCGCGTGGGAGCTGGCGACTATGGAGAACGCCAGGTGGAAGCCCTACAGATGATGCTGTTACCTTGGGGTGACCCTTACCGGTGACCCTCTGAAGATGATAATGGGACCTCGCACCGCAGCACTGCCAATGGATGGACAGAGAGGTAGGAGGCGATAAACGCGAAGGCAAAATAGGAGAAATGCAAAAGCTACGTAGCAGCGAAGTAGATGGCAGTAGAAAAAAGGGGTAAGATGAATGGCTCACGGAACTAGCCTAACATAGTGTAAACACATGGTGGATGATAAGGGTGCAACCTTATAGATAACCTAGTTAAACAAATGAGACAAAATATTATACTTGGTAATTTATTTATTGTGGAAAATGATCCAGTATTACATATTAGTGAGTGGCAAAAATATGTGAACCTTTGCTTTCAGTATCTGTTGTGGAGTGGAGGAATTTTATCTCATTCTTCCATATAGAACACTTCCTACTCTGGGATGTTGGTGGGTTTCATTTAGAGTAAGGTCAGGACTTTGACTTGGCCATCCCAGAACATTAACTTTATTCTTCTTTAACCATAATTGGTAGAACGACTTGTGTGCTTTGGGTCGTTGTCTTGCTGCATGACCCACCTGCTCTTGAGATTCAGTTCATGGACAGATGTCCTGACATTTTGCTTTAGAATTCTCTGATATAATTCAGAATTAATTGTTCCATCAATGATGGCAAACCGTCCTGGCCAAGATGCAGCAAAACAGGCCCGAACCATGATACTACCACCACCATGTTTCACAGATGGGATAAGGTTCTTATGCTGGAATGCAGTGTTTTCCTTTTTCCAAAAATAACACTTTTCTTTTAAACCCAGAAGATCTATTTTGGTCTCATTCATCCACAAAACATTCTTCCAATAGCCTTCTGGGTTTAGCAAACTCCAGACAAGTAGCAATGTTCTTTATGGAGAGCAGTTGCTTTCTCCTTGCAACCCTGCCATGTACACCATTGTTGTTCAGTGTACTTCTGATGGTAGACTCATGAACATTAACATTAGCCAATGTGAGAAAGGCCTTCAGTTGCTTATAAGTTACCCTGGGGTCCTTTGTGACCTCACCAACTATTACATGCCTTGCTCTTGTAGTGATCTTTGTTGGTCCACCACTCTTGGGGAGGGTAACAATGGTCTTGAATTTCCTCCATTTGTACACAATCTGTCTGACTATGGATTGGCAGAGTCCAAATTCTTTAGAGATGGTTTTGTAACCTTTTCCAGCCTGATGAGCATCAACAACTCTTTTTCTGAGGTCCTCAGAAATGTCCTTTGTTCATGCCATGATACACTTCCACAAACGTGTTGTGAAGAGCAGACTTTGAAAAATCCCTGTTCTTTAAATAAAACATGGTGCCCACTCACATCTGATTGTCATCCCATTGATTGTAAACACCTAACTCCAATTTCACTTGCAGATAATAATAATAATACATTTTATTTCATAGGTGCCTTTCTGTCGCTCAAGGACACCGTACATAGATTAGCTGCTAATCCTTGAGGTTCACTTTTGCCACTCACTAATATGTAATACTGGATAATTTTCCTCAATAAATAAATGGCCAATTATAATATTTTTGTCTCATTTGTTTAACTAGGTTCTATTTATCGACTTTTAGGACTTTTGTGAATGCAGTAAAATAGAAAATTTTAAAGGGTTCACAAACTTTCAAGCACCACTGTACATATTTAAGTTGTTCTACAGTCTATGGCATAATTGTCCATGTTTCTAAAGATGTCAATAAGTAAAGATTTCTGAAAACATTTGGTTTGATATACTTTGGGTGTTTATTGAATGATTTCTTCTGCTTTTATAACTATACTTAAAGCTCAACATATGTTCTTATAAAGCTAATGTAGTGTCTGAGTTTGGACCAGTAACTTATATTTCATGACTGCAGTGCAAATTCCTACATTATACACATGCTTAATATATTTAAATTAATATATATTCAGACAAAATCATGAACATAAATCCTAATGTATAGTGTTTATAATAGAACAGTGGCAGCCTTCAACAGCCACAATACTGACTCCCACCAAATCATCATCTCAGCACAAGAGATCCCACAGGCTTCGTACTCACAGCACCACTCTGGTAAAGATTGGAATTTTGTTGATGACAAAACAGCGGCAGCTTTCTTCAGCAATGGCAACACAACCTACAAACCAATCACACTGAGCAAAAGCATTCCCGTAGGTATTCTGGTCAGACCATCTCTCATCATAGCTGGAAGAGCATCAAGTTTGTTAATGATAAAATGGCAGGAGTCTTTATCAGTAACACTCAGGACTGGCAACGCCATCTCCAAAGCCATCACACTGAGCACAACCATTCCCACGTTCTTTGTGCTAAGACCGTCACTCATAACCACAACTGGAGTCACATCCAAGTTTGCTTAGGACACTAAGTGGAGGCTTTTATCAGCAACAGTCAGAAATGGCAACATCAACCCCAAACCCATTGCACTGAGCACTGGTATCTCCATAGGCTTTGTGCTCAGTCTGGCGATTTTCATTCCACTGAAAAACATAATTGGACGATGCATCAATGATGGTAATTGAAGGATGGAACTTGAAATTTATACACTGAAGTAGAATCAACGACCTGTCAACCGGACCAAAAAGAGATTGATCTTAACCGGACACATGGTGTTCACTTCTTAGTGCAGCAAAATGCAGTAATTCCTTTCTTTCCCCTTTCAAGCAACCACTAACAATGTGGGTGTCCCCTGATACCAAGGTCACTTTAGGTTGTCGACATGAGGTCATACCCAAAGGTAAACACTCTGAACAGTGAGTGATGGTGGTGGTGGAGGTTAATCAGTTAACCAGTGGGGGGTACACTGCTGACCTCTTAAGAGCCACTTGAGACACGACTTCAGTGTTTGAGGTTGAAGGTAACTGGGCATCATCTTGGTTCTTGAAGACATTTTACCTTATGTCCAAAATACTTTTTAAGTTTTAGAAGCTGTCCCAAATATTTAGTAGGTTTATCACCTTGGAGGTGGTCCAGAGAGTCACTGATCCACTCTGTCATTACGTGCATCGATAAGATCCCCTGGGCCCAGACCCTTTTGTGAGTCGTTTCCCCACCTCGTTGAACCCCCGTTAGGGTCCCATGGATCAAGGTGTGAAAGGGCGTTAAACTACTTAGAAAGGGATCTTAAACATCCAACGTTAAACACGGAAACTCTGCGTTCATTTACGTACTTTTTTGCATGTTTCCTGGAAGCTTGCGGATGCGTACAGTACGGAGCAATACCACTGGAAACCGTGGGGGCAGTAAAGTCAAAGTCAATACAAGAAGTGACCACATAATATGGACACGTAGAAGAAAAAATGGTGGAACTATTTGAAGAGTGGTTGTGCGAGTTGGTTCGAAACTTTAATCACTTGTATGATGTAACTTCGCCGGGGCACAGGGACAAGCAATTGGCACAAAACAATTGGGAGGAAATTGAAAAGTAATCGCCATCTTTGAGTTTTACTCCAAACTGCCCTCTACTGGATGTGTTGCTTAACAACCATTTCAACGGAGCTGACACATGGAAATATGTGGGAAGTGACGGTTATAACACTTGAAATGTACGTACACATTTACGTACGAGGAGGGAGTATAAATGGCCTTAAGACTGCTTGTAGGTGACTGATAATTGTTGTGGTAAACCACCCCCACTCATAATCTCATGTTCCCTTGCTTCATAACTCAGTATGTTTTCTAAACTATACTCATGTCTTTACAGATGTTATTTTATTAGGGCTGCTTATGACATTCATCTAAGCATCATAAGGTTTGTCACCAATCATATGGACAAACCTAATACATCAATATAATCTTCTTGTTTTCCTCTGTAGTTACTACAACATGCTTTAATTATTTCCTCTCATATATTTCAAACCCAGAAAGAAGCCATGGCAAGAGCACAATATCAAAGATAAAACGCCTTGTCTGAGGGTCCATGAACCATGATCCTAGTTCTGGAGACATGTTTTTGTCCCAACTGTATTACCCTAATCATGTATATGGATGGGATGACAAAAAAATCCGACTGGGCTGAATTTTTATCGACATTATACAACAACAAATTTGACTTGGCCTAACAACATTGTCATTCTATACATATGATGGTTCTATTGGGGATTTAACCCCTCTATAGGACTAGACAGACACATCTCCCCGTTGTCACAGTCCTCTTTTCTGTGGTGATCCTCGCACATTCTCTAATGCCTAAAAAGAAAATGTATTTATTTATTGGCAGTATATTCTGTTAGCTGTTAGCAGATGAAATAATCGACAGTTCGCCTTATAATCCAATGCACCTTATGTATGGATTCTGGTTGTGCTTACTGAACGATTTTATGTGGTACACGGTGCTCAAAAATCTATCAAAATATTTTAGAATGGATTTGGTAAGCAATGCAGCCGAAGCGTAGACGGATTCTAGGAGCATTATGGTAAACATAGTTAGGATTTTTGTTATGAACTCAAAATGGTGCCCGTTAAGAGACCTGCTTATGAAGTGGATTTAAACCTCAAGGCTATAAGGTACACAATAGAACATGGAAATAGAGCAGCTGTGAGAAATGTCAACATTAATTAATCAATGGTGTGGAAGTGGAGTAAGTGCTGCCAAACACCGACTAAACTAAGAAGTCCAAACATGATGGCCACAGTTAGAGGACGTTATTGAACAGAGAACAGCAGGTAGAAGTGTCTCTACAGTCTCTATTCAAACTTTCACGAAGGACTGAATCATCATTAAACAGCTAAGTAGCAGCAATGAGACTCGGATAATAATAAGAGAGAGATTTGTACATGCTTGCTGCTGAAATCGCTCAACTGTTCAAAGCCCCGTTTACACATAGACGGTAAGAGCTCCCGGAAGCGTCCCGGAAGACTGTTTGGCTCCTCCTTAGGGATCAAACACCGTTGTTAATGCCGGCGCAAGGGGGCGTGGCTTAGTTCCAGCTTCACCGAGAATCGTGGAAAAAATTATTCAACATGTTGAATAATTCCGGGAGCGCTCCTGGAGAACACCAGTGACGATGGAGACAACGCGAACAACGGCGTTTGATACTTTTTAATCACCGTTTCATCCTTTCCCTTCCTGTAGTGTCGCAGTTTACACCGCCGTCATTGTATCCCTAATCAACGGCGTATAGAGCCCTCACCAGCGAACCCAACGGAGTTTTAATCAGCAACAGAGGCGATCAAAACGGCGGCGCTAGTGGACAGTAAGGCGTTCTATACGTCACCTCCCGGTTAAAACAGCGTTACAAACGGGCAACAGTACAGTCAGGATAAAAACGCTAGCACACTGCATGCAGGCCTCACCTCAACAAAGTTCCAGCATGGTGCCTGTTGTCTCATGCAAGGCCTCAGTTTCATCAATGTCCATGGGCATGTCCATGTTGAAGGTTTCTTGGTCAAAGAAATCCAAAGAAAACTCTGCTATCAACTCCAGAACATGAGCGTGTGTGCAGGCAGCAATGACACTGGATACTCTAGGGGCGGTGCCTAAATATGCAAATGATCCTGTAGTAACGCAGGATCTGTTTGCTGTGTAAAAACCTGAGTATTAACCAACAGTACACAGGGCTTTTTCAGCGGCAGCAGAACACTGCCATTCTCACCCGAGTCTTAACATGCGATTGAAAGGGAGAGAACTGTGTATTAATCCCTGTTGCCTGAAATGTGCCGGATGCTACGGCATCAAAACATCGCTTTATTCAGCAGATTTAGTGGCGTTTTATGGCAGTCAAAACGCCGGCCAATTTGCTCCACCCCTTTCCATCGCAAAAACAACCGGAACTACCATGAACTTCGGTCTGTGTTCTACCCGCCGACTAAACCGTTTATGTGTAATCGGGGTTTACCTCAGACAAAGAGAATGATGGATTTAATGGATTTATGGCGGAGGAATTAACTGAAAAAGTGAGTGTGCTGTTTTTTTCTTTTTTTACTTTATCTTACAACAATGTTTAGAGTTAATGTGAATGAGTTGAATAAAGCTGGACTTATCTGACTGTTTTGTTTCGCTGAATGCGCCTTATAATCCGATACATGTTATATACGGAATTAGACCCATTCATTGATACTGCTCTTTATATTCCGGTGCGTTTTATATTCCGGAAAATACGGTATTTTAATGACTTATGTAGGCATTTTGCCTCTTTTCTCTGGCCCTAGTCTTTCCCCTATATTCGCTTTTTCACACTTTTTTCCTTCATTCTGCATGACTGAGAGTTCATATAACTTTCTCTTTGCCCTAAATTATTTATATACAGAATGCACACAGACTGAATCTGACTCCTGTGCCCCAACTTTTTCTTTGCATACACACAATGAAGAATCTAGAGGGGTAGCAGGAAAGCCAATATGTACATTGAAATGTCACACCCTGTTATTCATTCATTCACTGTCTTATCTGCGGTAAAGCCGGTGTCCAGCCGGTGACACAAGGGATCACCCTGTTTGGACCCCTGGGCTCCACCTGTGTGGAGTTTGAATGTCCTCCCCGTGTCCACGTGGGTTTTCTCTGGGTACTCCAGGTTTCCTCCCACATTCCAAAGACATCTGTGTTAGGTTAATTATTTCCAAAGTGCCCTTAGCGTGTGAGTGTGGGTATGAATGTGTAAGTGAATGTGTCTTAAGATGGATTGGCACCCTGTCTACATTTACATTACATTACATTTATGTCATTTAGCCAACGCCCTTATCCAGAGCGACTTACACTTAATGCAGGCAGTACAATCCAAGCAATGTGGCTTAAGGGCCTTGCTCAAGGACCCAACAGCGACAGCTTGGCAGGGTGGGATTTGAACCCTGGACCTTCTGGTCCATAGTACAGTACCCTAACCACAGGCTACCACAGTACCACCCTCTCTAGGTTTCTTAATGCCTTGCACTCTGTGTCACCTATTAGGCATCGGCTCTCTGGCGACCCTGACTGGGATTAAACAGATATGACAATGAATGAGCTTGTATATTATTTTCCTACAGATGTGCTGAATTAGTCCCTCCAGCGTCAAGAAGGTCTTCTAAAGTTTCCTGAAAATAACAAAGAGACTAGATCACTGAAAATGAGACCATAAGACTGTGTTTTTGATCCCCAAAATTAACAATGGTCTGAGAACACTTTCAATACATGCATACACTCTTTAGCACACTGTGTACAAAACTTAAACAATGGACTACAAATGACCTCATATAACCTTTCTTTACCCATCTTTACCAAGGATGTTAATAACTCTGGAGCTGGCCATATGTGTGCGTTAGTTTTTGGAGTGAGAATTAAGATTGGTACAACTTTTTCCTCTCCTAACCCATTAGAGAGATCTCAAATCACTTATTGTGGCTTTAAACCCATCTAGAGGATATCAGTAAGATCAATGTGGGGGATGAAAGCAGGAGGTGATTGGATCTCTGGAGAAAGGGATTAAATTTTGGAGAAACCTGAGCAGACAAAAGTCATCACAGCCACAACAATAATGGTTACCCCTTCTTCAGATCATGGCCATTACTAATAACGGCAGATTCACTACAGCACTGGCTTAACTGCCACATTCTCCTTTTAGCTTGTAAGATGAGCAGCAGGTAGAATATGCCTTCAACAGTAGCAAAGAATATTTTTATACCATAGACAAAACAGGGCTACAGTATGAAATTCAGTTGAGGTGCACAGATTTAAGATGCACTTGTTTGGGGTTTAAACAAACATTTAATGTAGTTCAGGGTTTTACATTCTCAAGTTATCCTCTATCCAGTTCTTTCAAATATAGGGTTGGGTATCATTTGCATTTCATGATTCCAGTTCTGATTCCGAATCTGCTTATGAATTACGGTTCTTATGCAAACCAAATTCACACCTTCATTCATTTATTTATTGTCTTATCTGCTTAATCCTTCAGGATCACAGTAAAGCCGGTGCCTAGCTATCGAGATGCAAGGTAGGAACAACCCTAGAAAGGGCACCCCTCCATCGTAGGGAGTCATACTCACTCACACACTAAGGGCACTTTGGAAACATTAATTAACCTAACAAACATCTTTGGAAGGTGGGAGGAAACCAGGGTACTGGGCGTAAACCCATGTGGACACATGCAAACTCCACACAGGTGGAGCCCAGGGTCAGGATCAAACTTGTGATCTAATGCCCCTGTCACACCTAGCAGTATTTTGGCGTGGCCTGTCATGGCAAGGCCTTTTCCTGTGCTTACTTGAGTTTACTCTGAGTGTCCTGGGCATGTCATAGCTTTCCCGGGC
>JAVSBU010342441.1:0-10526 GCA_033118015.1 Loricariichthys derbyi | reverse complement strand
TTTTCCAACCCCATAGCCACGGCTTCCCAGAACACCAGCACCTGAAAGATTAGAGAGGAAATAAACTATTAAGAAGATATTACAAAAACTATAAAAGAGCATAAATAATATCATCAGCTCACGAACCAGGCCTTCCACCCGGACCAACCCCACCGAGAGCAGCACCTGAAAGCAATTTAAAAAGTAGTTAATATACAGGAAATGTATAGAGAGTAAATTACCTTTGAGAATGATCGTTAAACACAAAAGTATTTGCATGACTGCAGGACCAGTTACAGGTAAGCACCATTTACTGACTATCGCTTTAACGACTGAGGTCTTAATTAAAATAACAGGAAATAAAAATCTGTAAAAATCTGGTCGAATTAAAAAAATGTTTAACCTGTGTGTTTTTGCTGCCATATTTGTATTATTATAAAGTATTTTCACCTTCACCAGGATAAACCTAGAAGCGCCGAGCACGGTCACATGACCGCTGTGACTTCCTACTAATAGCTGAACTGGATTTATTTGCTTAAAGGTTTAAATAGTTTAAAAGGTGATACTGCATTGCCTGTTCTAGAAATTAGCGCTTCTTTAACTAAACCCATTCCCTCTTGGTTGTGTGCAGCCAGCAAGGTGTGACGACAAAGACAGATTAAAACTGGGATAAAAATACTACTAGAAAAACTACTAGTGCTATTTGTGGGATAATTCAGATAAATTAAGCATTATGACAAGGTTTACCTCGACCTGGTGTCAGCCTCCCTAAAGCTCCAGTCTGAGGTCTGATTCCTGGTAAAAAATAAATAAAGCACAATGTCTGAATGCACTGAAGCATGTGGACTGTTGCACTGATTGTTTATTAATCATAATGCAGAACAGCCTTAGGACAAATGTAGGGTCTGATATCTACAGCACACGTTAACACCATTCATTCACAACTACTAAATGTTACGAGTTTGATGCTCTCATCTCAGACGACTGGCAGCTGTAGGTTTCATGGACAGTGCACTGCAGTCCAGGCATCAAGCCAGCTTAACCCAAACCAGGAGAACAGACTCTCATTGATCCACACAAAGACACGGACAAATGGACGTCCTGTTTTATGGGGCTTCAAGTAGTAAAGGTCTCAGCTCGCAGCTGTTCGCCACATTTTGATCCGACCTGCCATTTCCAGCCAAATAACAGAAAGACATGAAATACGTAACAGGCTGCAGTTCAACCCAAAAAGATTGATCCCAATCCAAAGAGTGATCTTATCAAGGTATCAAGTGGACCCTAAATATGACACAAATCCTACTGTCTGTGGTTTAACCAAAAAATAAAACGAAAAATAAAGGTAAAAAAACAAAAAAAATTTAATAAATAATATAATAAAATATAATTAAAAAACAAAAACAAGTTAATAAATAATAATAAAATTTAATTAAATAAAAAAGACACATTTAATAATTAATATAATAAAATTTAAAAAAGAAATAATTTGATAAATAATATACAAAAACAAAGCAATTTAAAAATAATAAAATTAAATTAAAGGTAAAAACAAAAATAATTTAATAAATAATATAATAAAATTTAATTAAAAACAAACTAAATAAATAATATAATAAAATTACATTTAAAACATACATTTAATAATATATAATAAAATTTAAAAAACTAAATTTAATAATATAACAAAATTAAATTAAGTGTAAACAAATGCAATTGAATAATTAATAAAATTAAATTAAATATAATAAATAATAGGATAAAAGTAGTTTACCCACCAAAAAAAAAATGTCAGATGATACAACTAAATTATGTAAATCTAATTATTATATACTGTATATTATAAATTATTTTAAACTAGTATAATAAAAATATTGCAGACCAAAAATATTCTAGACCATATTTAAGTCAATAAAACTGGGAAATCTACACTCATATGACATTATTTATAATATTTGACAACTATTAAGCATCTAAGCTCCATTCTAACAAATCTTCTATTACGCATATGCTAACGTTTATGCTCACTAATAAAATTAAAATATAATTTACTTTTATAATTTAGTTTAAATTTTTATTGTCAACCATTCAAACAGCTAATAAACGTAATACTAAATATTAAATCTAATACTGAGAGCATAACTGATTTGTTCCCCCAAAATCTCTAATAAACTTAGCCTACAAACCTTTGCTAGAGCTAAAGCCAAACCAATTACACTTTTATTGTTTATAAAAATGAACTGCTTCAACTTTAGTCTTATAGCCATCCCATAATAAACACCCAGCACTGTATTTCTTACTACACAGAGTACATTGAAAACACTTGAGTGAACTACTTGAGTGAAAAGTTGCATCTTTGTTAAAAAAAAAAAACTTGATAAATTTCAGAACACATATTTGGTATGTTCTCTCTCTCAATATATCAAATCTTCAAGGTTATGTAAAAATCTGATGATATTGTTATCCAGCATAACTACACAATAATAGAATGAGCATGCAGTCTTCAGGTGCCCCCCTAAATGCTCAATGGGGTTTGGGGTAGGTGACTGTAGCGGGAAGTCCCTCCCACTCAGCACTCTTTGATCTTCGAGTTAGTGCTGCAGAGCTTTGAGGCATGTTTTGGGCTGTATATAAAGAATTATAATTTTATTTAAATGCTGGTTTGTGCCCTGTGAATTCTGTGATAAACTCCGAGTTTTTGTTTCCCGTAGTGTTCTGTAAGGCTCAGTGTGTGATTCAATTTTTTTCTAAAACAAGTGCATAAGTTCTTTATAATTTATTAAACCTAAAACAAGTCATATACAGAATATAGCATGTACACAAATATGCAAAACGGGTTTCAAATTTTGACTTAGAAATAAAACAGGTTATAAACAGAACCCTTGTGGAAGGCCACTGGTGAGAAATGAGAGAAACGCTCCAAGACTAATTAGCCAAATATACAATTTAGTTCTGCTATATCTCTAGAAAATAATTATTCCTTCTTTTCTCTGTAACTAGACATTAAAATTAAATGAAAAATTTGCTATTGGTTGCACAATAACAGCGTACCATCATTCCAGCTGTTTGAAACCCAGTAGAGCTTCTCTATCCTCTATCTATATCAGAGAAGGCTGCATCTCTCTCTCTGCTTCTTACCTCCTTGTAAGGTGAGCTGTGCCAACCACAGCAGCAGTGAAGTCTTCAGGAGCGCCCGTCCCAGCATGGTAGCCTAAACACAGACAGGCAGCAGATTGGACAGATGGAAAAAGACAAAGTTACTGCACAGAGGTTAGGAAATATGATCAGTCCTGGCATTTGGATGCCCTTTAAATATGCCCTAAACCTCTGGGTTTTCCCTCCATTGTAGCCCGGCCTTCTACAACGCCATTGGGCCGTGCCACCTGATCACCTGAGTTATACAGAGATCATTCTTCTTCTTGTCCTGCCTTCCTAACTCTTATCATCATCATCATCATCAAAATGTTCAGTCCTGCAAACATTCATGCAGAGACCAACTCTGGAGTGTTCAGGTCTAGTAGCAGATCAGTGTGAGTTACACAGAACGACCTTCAACCTGTAGTGCAACAATCAGAACAGTTATTAAATTAAATGCAATATTATAGCTGATCTGCAGATAGAAATACATAAAGAACATGAATGTATATGATAATAACATAACAGCTTTCAGATGGGACAGAGGTCTAATTTACTAACCCACCACCACACAGACTCAACGGGCTTTGACTGAAGGAGGGGGGCAGTCAGGGGATTATCTCATCCAGGACTGGCACTCTGTTCAGGGTACATACTTGTCTGAGACTTGTGTTCTCCAGCCTAATGAAAGGGACTGGAAAAAATGTAGCTTAATCAAATAAAGAAATAATTTTTTTTTAAATTCAAATAAAAATAAAGTAAAACAAAATAAAGGAATAAAAAAATCCAACAACTTTAAATCAAATATGAATAAAGTAAAACAAAATAAAATAAATCAAATCAAATAAGAATAAATAAAACTAAATTTAAATAAATAAATGCAGAATTTAAAAAAATCAAACCAAATAAAGAAAAAAAAAATCAAACAACTTTGAATCTAATAAAAATTAAATAAAATAAAATAAAATAAAGGAATATAAAAATCAAAACTTTAAATCAAATATGAATTAAGTAAAACAAAATAAAATAAATCAAATAAAGTCAAAACATCAAATCAAATAAGAATAAATAAAACTAAATTTAAAAATGCAGAATTGAAAAAAATCAACTCGAATAAAGAAAAAAAATCAAAACATAGAATCAAATAAAAATAAAGTAAAACAAAATAAAGAAAAAAAAACATTGAATCAAATAAAATAAAACAAAAAAGAAAAAAAAGTTTTGAAAAAAAAAATCAAAGAACTTCAAATCAAATATGAATAAAGTAAAGCAAAATAAACCAAATCAAATAAGAATAAATAGAATTAAATAAAAAAATTCAAAACATCCAATGAAATAAAAATAATAAAAATCAAATAATTTATCCATCAAAAAGACAGATGATATGACTCTTTAATAACAATTATTTAAATATAATTTAAAATAAAAATATTGCACATTATATTTTCTAATCATATAATCATATTCTAGCCAATTATTGGAGCCTTTACATTTATAAGACATTATTTACAATATTTGAGATTATTAACCATTTAAGCTTACATGAAAAACTTAAAAAGCACGATTTCACTTTATATGTATCAATATGTTTGATTTCTGGTGCTCAATGTGTTGCAACATCAAATGTCACTTAGGATAATTGAAATGTGCCAATTAAAGAGTTCATTACTAAATTACACTTTTTAACAGCGTATCTGTGCAAATGCTAAGACAGTTTGAATGTTTTCAATGGCTAATTATTTTTAGTTGATTACAGATGGTAAGAAATAACAATACGGGAAAAATCTTATCCACCACTGCAGTGACCTGTCAGGAGTTAGTCGTTGCTGCAACAGTGACCCCTGCTGGTCCTGCCATGGACTGGTGGCCCATCCGCCCTGTGCTTTCAGAGGCCCCACGGCCCTGCATAGGAAAAGCAGGGTTCAAAAAATTCCTACAAACAAAGGTTACCTGCAGCACATTCTGACCATTTCTAAGTTTGTCTGAGTGATTACGCAGAGATCAAATTCCCTTATTCATTTATCAGCATGCATAAGTGAATGCACAAAATGAAACTAGACAGGTAACGGCTATTAACATATGAAATAAAGTTAGATGCCCAAAAACATCCATACTGTCACTGAGCAAAAACCCTGGGAGAAGGTGTAGGTGCATGCGCAGGCTGCAGATGAGGATCGGAGAGACACAACATGCAAACACCCAAAACAGTACAGTGGCTTAAAAATGGTTTCCTAATAATTGCAAAACAAAAAAAACATTATTTAATCAAGCATTAAACTGATTATAATGTCTGACATGCTGCATTAAAACTAATCAGGCTGCTGAAGTCCAGCAAACAGGCTGTTTGTGTTATTGTGAAGCCGAGATGGACTCGGAGACCCTGCAGGACAGACCAGTGTTGTGGATAATTGAACAGTAGCTGAACAAGTCTGCTTTTCATCCGTAGGCGTTCCAACAATATCCCTCTATTCCTAAAGCTCGGAAAAGTCCTGCAACCGGCTTCGGTCAACAGCAAGACGGAATAATACAAACTCAGCAGGATGTGGACACACACGCCGTTCCACATTAGACTCCATTAAAGCTTGTTTTCTTGTGTACCTGGCTTTTCCTAAATGAAGTCATATTTTGACAACGGATTCATGGCTTTCCTCTTTCTTCAGCTCTTTGTTTAATTCTGGGCCTTTTCTGTTTACCTACAGTCATTATTCTGCGCGTTTGTCATTTTTAGGAAACGTAAAGCATTAGTAAGTAAATATAGAACATGCAGCGCCCACATAACGAGGCATGTTTGGATCAGAGTCATTACTGACCATTAACACCAGCTCTGGATTTGAACCGTAGCCTGGCCTGTTCTCTTTATATTAGCACTGCACCTGTCACACACGTCGTCTAGAGGAAAATGCCAAGAGCTGCTGATTTTAGCATTTAAGGACGTCTGCATGTTATCCTGCTTTAACCTCTTATATAAAAGGTTTGGTCATCTCAAAAAATTAAAACAAGGCATGCCATCTATCCATCCATATATTTATATCTATATACAGGAATTTGGTAAGATCTCTTCCAAAAGTGATAATGGAAATACATAGTGAGATACAAATATTCACTAAGATCTACATCAATGAATCAAAACATGAGAAGCGCTAACAGAGTGACTAGCATTCACTATCCGGGTCCAACAGCTCTGGGACGCATCAAACAGTACATGGACAGTCTGTTCTCATAGTGGATGTGGGGATAATGTTCAAGAGTAAAGTCCTGAGCCACTGGATACATCGTTCGGTCCTTTTGGGCTGCTTGGGAGATCGTTTGGTGTACATCACACTTACTGTAGTGACTCAAGGATGATGGAAACATCACCCCGGCAACGCAAGAGGGAAAACGAAGGTGTAGGTGAGGGCGTAAAATGTACAGAGCATAAGTTCGAGGAAACATTGTAAAGTTGTTGCTCGCTGAAAACTGAAAACCCAAACCACCCAGAAGGCTGGCACGCAGTAATACACAAACCCAGCCACAGGCCGATAGCCCGACGTCCACCGTGGAACCTGTTAATGGGCAGATGTGGCGATGCTTAAATATCCCACACACACTCTTACACAGTCTGAGGGAGGCCACGGTGAAGTTAAATAAACTCTGGTACGCTCCTGTTGTGTCGTAAATTTAAGACGTGTGCGTGCCAGGAGTGTCCAACCTTTTTATATTGGGGGACAAACGGAGAAAAATGTGGAGTTAAGGGTCACTAATTCTTTAATACTAACTCAATAGGTGGGCTTAAAACTTTTGGCCTCCTGCATACATAAAAACTTGATAAAATGGGAAGGTTTATGTAAAAAAAATCATTTTGTTCTTCTTTAACAACAGGATGACTAATTTTATGGTTAAAATATCTTGAAGTCACATTTTCTTACTTAGCATCACATTCCATAAAACCATAAGGCACAAAACGTGCACCGTTTAAGCCACCACTAATAGTTAGTGTGTGTTAGAGCCCATATCGCTGCAGATCTTCACCTGGCTCACAGCTGTGATTGTGAGTGTTGGGATTCTGCACCACAGAGCGTATCAAACACAGTGACAGAACCGCTAACACACAGCCGTCTCTCCAGCATGCTGACGCTAAAGGACCTTCGTTATGCTCACAATAAAGTTATTCAGGACGGCACCAAGTCGTTTTTTACAAGCAAGCTGAATGCAATCACTAATGAACTTGCTCGATTCAGCAAGTTCTGATTGATCTGCAGATCTGTGCAGAACTACAGGACAGGTCCTGAGGACCATCACAGACTGACACTTCCAATATATCTTTAGAAATGCCATGGGACCTTCTCAGCAGTGCAGACTCATTCAGAGCGAATGCTATTTATATATTTTGATATGATAATGGGATAATATTAGGATCTCCCCCTTTAGGTCCCTCAGTTTGGTCCCCAGTCTCTCAAAGCCAACTGCATCCATGACCTCTCTGATAAGTCCCAGAAATCACAGCCGTCTGATTCTCTCTGCTTGCAGGCGACAGACTTTTATGTTGAAAAGCCTGCATGGAGGAACATCCTACTATTCCCATATCCATCCTCTACCTTTGCCAGCACTTTGACTGTTTAGAAGGATTAACAATCCATCATCCTGATGCTCTCATATCATCTTTTTGAAACCCAATCTGTCACAGTTTGGCTGTCTCAGTCTATTTGAGTACTGTTGCTGCAACGTGCACCCCTTTATTGCAACAGCGTTCCAGCACGACGACCAGCGAACATAATGGCGAGTTTAGGAACTAAATCCACTTTGCAGCTCAATTACTAAACGCAACGGTGTCCACATGAACCCAAGCTATTTGGTCCGTCCTATCCAGGCAAACCCACATAAAACATCAAAGGGTCAACAGGTACGACGGGGCTTCTGAAGACTCCAGACCTGTGTTTTAACAGAGAACCAAATGTGTCACTGATAAAACATGACCCAGAATGAGAAGAATGTTTCTGAGACGTGCCATGTTGACTTTGCTGAGAGTGGAACCTAAAGATCTGGATGAGACAGTCATGAATGGAACAACTGAAGCAGATCTGCAAATAGAACAATTATATATTATATATTATAAATATTAATATATACAGAATACTGTACACACAACATGCAATTTAAATACATTTAATAAGATTTTAGTGACCATTTTAAAATACTTATTCAACACTATGTCCAAAACTGTGCTAAACTTGATTTGGTTTGAAGATTTGTCATCAATCCAAATATTATTAACTCATTTATTTTTCTAATAATCCATATTGCACGCTGTATTGTCTTTATTGAGCTTTATTGTGATGGTGGTCTGGATTATAAAATAACTAAACTTAAAACTAGACATGCTGCATCATTTACACCGAGCTGTGGTTAATAAAAAAAATAGATTGTGTATTTATGGTGTGCATAGGTGTCTGTGGTTTCCTTGCAGTTTTGTTCTCAAGCTTCGGCAGATGCAGAGATGTTGTAGTGAAATAGTCTTTAAATGCAAACGTTCTGTCGTTAGTGCCATTCTTTTAACATTCAGTACAGAAAAAATATGGCATGATAAACAATCATTAACCAACTTAACAGGGATTCTGTGGGAGATTAATACATCTGATTGGATCGTGCTCAAACTCATCTGTAACTTTGTGCAAATCAGAGATCTATAGATAATATGAATTCATTTCTTAGTTTGGACCTTCCTCATTGTGCTCCTAATAAATATCAGCACTTCACTATAGACTATTGCAGAAGATCAAGTGTATTGATTATAAGAACAGTGAGTGGCAGGAGTTTTACACATAATTGTCCTCAACCTTCCAAACTGATGGATGTTATGACAGAGGGGCACAATAGGGCACCAAAAAACATCACCAAATCCCCTGTACCAGATGGACTACCAAACAACCAAACCTGCCTAAATCCATACGGTCTGTTGATATAACCTGTAAATCTTTTCCATGAACTGTGTTTATATCTGTGTAATATCCAGACTTGCACGCTTTTGCTTTTGACAACTCATCTTCCATCACCGTTTGGACCCGGGTTAAGTCGGTTCTGGTTCTGGTTCTCTAACAGCTGTTTATTTTAGGAGTCATTCTTCTGCTGTAGTCACACAGCAGCTCACAGATGGATGAAAACTCACTAATTGTACAAAACGTTTCTAATTTGTTTTACTGTACTCCAGAGGCTGATGAATGAATGCAGGGATGCTGTGCACATTCATTCATTTACCAAAAACAAAAAGGTTCTAATGAACGGGCATCATCAATCCAGAAACAGATGATATAAATATTATAGGTATTGCTCAAGCGCCCATCAGGGGCAACCCTGGGGATTGAACTCAACCTTCCAGTCGTTTTTTAGAGTTCATACAACCCACTGGTTTATTCAGGTCTTTCCAATAACATAAAACAAATCTGAGGTTAGGTGGCACTGCACAATCTAACACCCTTGCTGGGCGCTGCTGCCACTCAAGCTCCAGTCCAGACGGTGCCAGTTTGGCGGTGTCTAATGGAGACACTTCTGCATCCAGTCTCTGTGTACTGTGCTCTCTGGGGATAAGTGCCAGAGCCACATGACCCTCCAGGGTCCAGAGGGCATCAGGTGACATGGTGACACTGATTAGAGCTTCACAGCTCCAGTGATCCGGGTTCGAATGCCAGCCTTGCACCATCTGTGTGGGTTTCCTCTGGTCGTCTTTCTTTCAGCTTCACGTATTTCTCGGGATTCTGGACCTTCGATCTTGTAGTAATCTCATCCTTCACCAGCCCGATCGATAAATCAAACAGCCGAGTCATGCAATCTTCACTTTCTCAGAATCTCAAACGCTTGAAAATCTTCCTTCCTGCATCTCATCATTCTTTGTCGCTCCAGTTCCCTCCATCGCTCACGCGGACCTTCTCACACCTGTGAGGAAACCCTCCATCATCCAGCTCGCTTCCTGAACCCGCGACGTTTTTACACAGATGCTGCCGATAAAATATATGACCTACATCACACAGTGTGTAAAGAGCACTGAGGCAGGACTGGCGTAAAACGGCGAGTAAATGCAGGAGCAGACTATAAAATGTCTGTGTGCATGGGATGAAACTAAACGGGAAATAACTGAGCGTGAAATTTGAGTTTATGATAACGTTCGTTGAATCTGATGCCAGGCAAATTTAGAAAAATGACAGCCATTATGAAATCAAGTCTTTTGATCTGATAAAACAAAGACTGAGCAATTTGGGTATAACGAAGTATGTTATACTGGTACAAGCCTCAATCAGGAAAAGAGTTAGGGGGAAATGGGAAAGTAATGCTATTTCTATTCCATAGCAGACAGTAAGAACCCACCTGATTAAATGATTCAGAATCTGGAGGAATTTGAGCCTAAACTGAAGAGCCGTGACTCAGATCCCTCAGACGGAACCAAA
>JAVSBU010342425.1:0-10529 GCA_033118015.1 Loricariichthys derbyi | reverse complement strand
TGTGTGTGTGTGTGTGTGTGTGTGAGGGTTCATTTTAATGCTTCTTCTCTTTGTACATAATTATGTACTTGCTGACAGATGTTAATTTGTGTTGATGACCACAAATTTGCAGCTAAATAAAACTGGATACTAATTTGAAAAGAATGAAAACATTACTAATGTTGAAGAAAAAACAATATAATTATGAGATATGTCCATCCTATTTAATGCCCCTGAAATAACTTTTTTATATCTTTTAGTAAATGTATTGGGTAATCAAGTTTCAAAATAAAATACAATTTAACAGTTTTACTAGTTTGTCTGGTTCAGTAAGTAAATCCATCGAGTCTAATCTGAAACATCCATATTTAACTCAATAAGGAGTTCAAGAAAACAGTTTGTGAACAATTTGGAAGGATCTGTATTCCTTCCTCATAAAATGTAGCCTGGTCTAAATGAAGCCATCACTGGAGATAAAACACAAGACACAAAAATATTAGTTTTTCCTGCTTTCATAGGTAAAGAGTTAAAAGTTAAAATAGAAATATATAATAACTTCTATATAATCACTATAATTATATGTTATAGTATAACAGGTTTCCTTTAGAGAACAACAATGCAGATTTGGTTTTGTGAATGTTTAGTTTTAGGTTTAGTTCTACAGATGTTAAAAAAACGCTATACAGTAAACATTAATTCTGCCCTGTATGAATTCTGCAAGGGATGGAGTTCAGTTTTAAGCTTCTTTTACATTTTGTAAGGAGTATATAAGTCTACAGTCTTTGTCTTTCATGTCTTTTGGTATTGACTACATCAGGGTATACATGTGCTCTGTGTCTGTACTCTGGTCTGAACCATGTTTGACCAAATTTAATTTGTCCTCTCGAGTAAGCATTTTCTACTCACCAGCACACTTATTTGAACCCAAATAAAGACCTTGCCATCTGTCATTGTCACTTTGGTGAAAAGGTGATTATGATTAACTAAAAACAATGAGAGGGCAGAGGGAAGGTCAGAGTAATTTTCATTCCCGACATTCTGGGTCAACCCCTTATTCACTCCACATTTTGAATTATACTTAGAGATGTAGCTTTCAGTCAAATGGTCAGGGTGATCTTTGTCTCTGAGGAGAGGAGAGCAGCCCTTGTCTTAAGATTCTGAAAGGAATGAATGTTGAAGGAAATATGCTTATGAGATTTTTTTTATTTGTTTTGGATATTTCTTCACATATGCTGGAAGGGCTGTGGTCAAGGCAATACCCTGCAGTGATCAGCACTGGTGCATTCCAGTTTTTTTTTCCAGTTTTTTTTTTCCTGCCCATTCAAAGGGGTCGAATCAATCTTTGCAAAATGTTGTCCCTCCAAAATATGAATATATTTCATTTTCCCCCACACTTTAATCCTGGTCAGGATTGCAAGGGGGCCCAGACCCTAACACAGAATTCACAGGATGTAGGCATTTCTGTATGTATCAGAAATGCAGTGCCAGTCTAGCACAAGGGGTTGTTCTCCCCATCTGTCCTCCCCTCTCCCCTTTCTTTATAGGACCACCTTTTTCTGCAATTACAGCTGAAAATATTTGTTGGGTATGTCCCTACCAGCTTGGCAAACCTAGAGGCTGACATTTTTGTCCATTCATCTTTGCAAAAGAGCTCAAGCTCAGTCAGAAGCAGAATAGAATAAAGAATACAGAATTTTTATGTCATGATATCAGGAAGAAGGACCTAAGCGCAGGGGACTGACAACATGGGGCGTGGCATTAGGGCGTGTGACGCAGTGATGGCTGCAGTGGGTGTCTTCTGACCCTATGCTATCTATGGCCCTCACAGTTACCTCGGCCCTCCTGGAACTTACTCTGCCTCCCTCCTTGGTGTGGGAGCCGGTACCTTTATCCCTATGGGAATATGCAACCACCTTAGATGCTGCCACTGAGGTGTGCTTGGCAGTAGGGAAAAGGAAAAGGGGAAATGGAAGCAGACTGGGACAGAATGGGAAAACTGAAAGATAATAAACAATGAGGGGAATGGAAAATGTGAGTGAACAAAAGTAGCAAGGCAGAGCTCGAGTGCAAAAACAACTATATGACTGAAGGGGAAGGGAGAACTAAGGCACCAAGAACAGTGGGTGGTTGAAGAGAGCAACTGGACTTGCTTGAAAATTTCAAGCAAGTCCAGTTGCTCTCTTCAACCACCCACTGTTACTATGATCTGGACGACTGAGAATCTTCACAGACTTAAGGCACCAAGACACTCTGAAAAAACAGCAGCAAATCAAAAGGATATGGGTGAGTGAAACTCACCACATGCAAAACTAAATTAAGAGCTGCCATAAAAAAAAAAAGAAAAGAAAAAAAAGAAAGAAACGTGAGTCGAAAATCCCAAAGCGAAAAATACCGGCAGCAGGTTGTCCAGATAAAGGCCAAAGGGGTGACACTATCAGCCATAGCAAGAGAAATTGGTTGTCTGTGAGTCCCAGTCTTCCAAGTCCAAGTCTTCTTCTAGAATATTGCATCTTTACAACATCACAAACTCATTCAAATCCCCCAAGACGGCTGATCACCCACAAAAGACAAATGAAAGAGAGGACAGGATAATGTGCTGAATTTCCATGAGTAATCAGTTCAATGCTGCATCTGGAATTGCTCACAAGTTCAGAACTGGACAGGGTAAAGATCTGTCTCGTCATAGTGTCTCGACATTTAAGAGCATTTGAACTGAACGCACACTCTGCAGTGACCAAACCTCTCATTAGCAGAAAGAATCAACCTTTGCTAAGGAGCATGTTGAGTGGACAGGGGAGAAGTGGTCCAGAGTTTCAGTGATGAAAGCAAGTTTAATTTATTTGGGTCTGATGGAAATAATTATATTCATCAACAAACTGGGGAAAGACTGAAACCAAAGTGTGTAAAGAAGTCTGTGAAAGGTGGGGGAGGAAGTGTCGTGGTTTGGGGAATGTTTTCAGCAGCAGAAGTTGGAACTCTCATACAGCTACATGGCAGATTGAATGCAAGTGTTTATCATAAACTTCTTCAACAATTTGTGGTTCCTTCCTTGCATTTATCACTTCATCAGCCAGCAATTTTCATGCAGGATAATGTCCCCTTTCAAACAGCAAAATGAGTTAAGCAGTTCCTTAAAATTTAAAACATTGAAACAATGAAATGGCCAGCCCAGAGTCCTGATCTAAACTTAACAGATAACCTCTTGGCAGGACACATGCCATTTTAACACGCAGCACGAGAGGGATTTAAAGCTCAGGATGAGTGATAAATCATGCACAAAAATCATTGTACAAATGCTTGGAAGGTCAGTAACGTAATGCACAAAATGGGTTAAGCGTGCATCAAGGAACACTGAGGAAAGCCGGTTGAAGTAGTGCCAGTACCTGCTGTTTTCAACTAGCATCTGATTTTGAATTGCGTGCCCTGTCTCATTCCTCAAGTGGCAGGCTGAGACAGTGCAGCTGGGTTCATAATAGTACCCCCCAGGGTCCGCTCCCGATGTCCCCATGCCAACTGCCGGTTGTCCAGGAACTCGCTGATGAGTCATGAGTCTAGGATGTCCAGGGTGCTTGTGTGAGCCATGAAGGGTGGCGGGTATCCCAAGCACATCACCATGCCACGGGCCCTTGTTGGTGTGAACCGGCATCCCCATGGACCCATAGCCAGGGCTGGATGATGCTGGAGGGCTTTGGCAATGGGCTGGTCGACCTCCCTGGTCATGGCCCCATTTGATCAAATTGATCAAAACCATATTTTCTTAGTTTGAAGAACAGCACGAAGAGAGTCTCTCAAACAGAAGAAGACAGTAGTCAAAATGATACAAGAGAAGCAAAGCAGGAGAGATAAGGGAGATGGAGAGGGAGAAAATGTGACCGCCTTCGTTGAGAGGAAGAGGAAGTTGATGTCTGCTCCATGTCAGGAGTCCAGTCAACAGCAGTCAACTTCCTACTCTGAGACCTGAGTTTGGCCATCAGATTCCCTCTACTCTTGCAATTTTAGCCTGAAAGCAGGGAGAACAGAGCCTTGGCAATGGCAGTGTAGTTAGGAATTAAATGCTGGTAGTAATTCACCATCCCTCAGAAGGACCTGAGGGAGTAACGCTGTCTGCTTCCATCAGGTCGGTGGTAGTCATTCCTACAGTGTCCTCAATCTTACTTGGGACAGTAGACATAAGGAACCTCCCAGACTTGCACAGTGAAAGGCACTTCTTCGGGATTAGCTTCAGATTGTAGCTGAGTAGCCTGTTGAATACCAGCTCCAAGCATTTTAGAGCAGTTGCCTCATCAGGAGCAAAGACTAGCAAATCGTCCAAATAGCAAAGCAGGCTTAAATAATTCTATCTCAAAAAATGCTGGTCATCTTGCACATAAAACCTCCAGGCCTGCACAGACCCTGTGGCAAATGATTGTACTCATTCAGACCCACTGGAGTGTAAAAGGCAGAGTATTTTTTGTCATCATCATGCAATGTAATGTGACTCATTATTTGCTCTTCGTTATATAATGGGGACATTGGGACAAATAATAAAAAAAAAAAACAAAAAAAAAAAACAAGAATTTTCAAATCTAAACTTATTATTTTTAATAATGTATTAGGGCTAGGCAATTTAACTAATTAATCGTGCGTTAACTCATTGATGAATTAACGATGACAATTATTTTAACGCGCGTTAACGCACTTTAATATGTTTATAGTTATTTTGCAAGCTAATCTAAAAAATACATATACAAAGAGACAGCAGGAGGAAAAGGGAGTGTGGGACAAGTGGTGCGTCATGATGAGCATTCATCTCAGCCAATAAGATTACTACAAAAGCACTCTCGAACATGAAAGTCGAACAGAACTGGCTGGCGCTAAATAGAAAAATGCAGAAAGGTAGCGAACAGACATTTTCATTTGAAATCTACTCCAGACGATAAGAGCTCTATAAGAGCAATGCCATTTGGAAGCAGTGCAAAGAGGAATTATCTTACCATCGGAGCACCAGGAGTCTAAAGTATAATTTGAGTGCAGCAAGCTACACATCACGGCTGTTAGCCGATCTGCTAAGGCCCGCTTTACACATAGACGGTTGTGTCAATGGACAGCACGTAGACCGATGTCCGCGGTACTTTCGGCCAGAAAAAGGGGTGGAGCGCTTTATGCAAATTGGCCGCAGTTTTGACCACCATAATAGCTGCACGTAGGCGGATAAAATGCAGCTTAATCCGTCAAATATAACAAAGTTTTGAAGCCGTAACATCCGGCAAACGCCCGACAATGGGGGTTGATACCCAGTTCAATCCCACACATTCGCAGGTTAAGACGTTGGTCAGAACGGCGGTGTTCTGCTACCGCCGATAAAGCCATGTGTACCGCTGGTTAATACCCAGGCTTTTACCCAGACAAACAGGGTAAATCCGGCATTTCCAGATTACCTGGTATAAAAAGGCTGGCTCTGCACACATTTTCATCATTCTGGAGTTGTTAGCAGAGCAGTAAGGAGCACCATGGATTTTTTTGGCAGCAGAAATCTTCGACATGGACATGGATATTGGAGAAGCTGAGGTCTTGCATGAGGCAACAGGCACCATGCTGGAACTTTGTCGAGGTACACTCCAGATTCTACAACTATACAGAATCTAGCAGGCAACAAATAAGGAGAGGATGAAGAGGAGGAGGAGGAGTACGAAGAGGAGGCAGAGGAAATGTTGGGTCAAAACTTGGCTGAGAAGAAGGTTGTACCACAGACATTATGACAATTTAATGAAGGAGCTTCAGCTGGAAGATCCAGGAGCATTCAAGAATTTTATGCAGATGGAGCCTGCAATGTTCCAAGAGATTCTGCAGAGGATCACACCCAGAATACAGAAGCAAGACACCTTCTGGAGGAAAGCACTGGAACCTGGAACTAAATTGGCCATCACCCTCCGCTTCCTGGCAACAGGCGACTTGTACATGTCCTTAATGTATAACTTCCAAGTGCATTATTCCACCATCAGCAAATTCATCCAGCCAGTCTGTGAGGCCATCATAGCTGAGTATTGCCACGAACTGGTGTCTTGTCCTAAAACACCAGAAGCATGGTTGCAGGTTGCTCAGGGGTTTGAATCCAAGTAGAATCTACCTCACTGTGTGGGAGCTATTGATGGAAAGCACATTGCCATGAAGTGCCCTAAGAATGCTGGCTTCCTCTTCTACAACTATAAGGGATTCCACTCCATAGTCCTGATGGCATTGGTCGATGCTGACTACAAGTTCCTGGCCGTGTAAATTGGTGCTTCAGGATCTGGTTCAGATGGTGGTGTCTTTCAGGGTACAGACCTGAAATGGTGCATGGAAGATGGATTCATTGGCCTACCTCCTCCTTCTCCTCTGCCTGGTGGTGACAGACCTGTGGGTTACTACATTGTGGGTGATGATGCATTTCCGCTGAAGACATGGCTAATGAAGCCGGTGCCTAACTAGTTAACTAGCAGAAACCTCACCACCGCAGACAGGATCTACAACTACAGGGTGTGTAGGGCCTGCAGGGTGGTCGAGAATGCCTTCGGCTTGCTGAGTAGCCTGTAAGTTCAGATACAGAGAAGCTAAATGCAATGTACACATGACCGGGGCTGTTTATTAATTTGTAATTCTGTGTTTTTAGTTTCAGATGTCTCTTAACCACACTGCCACAAGAACCCAACAAGCTGGAGTCCATTGTTCTTGCCTGTTGTGTACTTCACAACCTCATGCACACACGATATCCTACCCTGCAGAATGACATGCTCGACAGGGAGGATCCAGAGACCCACAATGTAGTCAACGGGCCTTGCCGAAAATCCACAACACCACTATTGTCCATAAAGTCTTGGATGGACAGTCACAACGCTACAATGCAAGCAAAACAACAGAGAATGTATCTCATACAGTACTGCAACACTATAGGCATGTCCCATGGCAACAGGACAGGATTTAAATATGTGTTACTTATCAAATTTCTGAATGCCTATAACAAATGTATATTTGAGTAAGAATGTGTAACTAAAGTTTGAAACTGTTCAAAGAACTTTTCACACAGTAAGGTTTCACTGGTTAATTAATAAAAGTTACGTTTTACACCTTTTCAGTCTTCCCGTTCTACTTTTTCACTTGGGTTGACAGTTTTCAAAATGACATTTTTAGAACAAACAGCAACGTAGGTTAAATACAACTTTAATAAAACAACTTTTTTGATACAGCAAACAGCACACAGGTAAAGTACCACTTTGAGCAAACAGTAACAGCACCTTCAAGTTAAATAATTAAAAAAATAAAAATTTTGTAACACAGCAAACAGCACTCACATGTTAAAAAATGTTTATAAAACAACTTTTATAAAAGAGCAAACAACACCCAGAACAGCACACTATTAGTGAAATAACTAAATAAACAAAACAGCAAACAGAATAAAACATTTTACAAAAAACAACTTGTGCAAACAACTTTTACAAAAAAGCAAACAGCAGCAATGTGGCAAAATTGTAATGTGGTACAGTGCGTTAACCCAAAAAAAAAAAACACCAAAAAACAATCACTATGAAGCAGAACTGAGATTCAGCTCCTTGCCCATGTCCTTCAACATTTTTTCCACGCCTGAGGTGGAAAACTCTGGTATCTCTATCAAAGAGTCATTCGATGTGCTGGTGGATGCAGCCAGCTGGGACGTCATGCGCTGGTGCGTAGATGACACATTCTGGAGGGACTGGTACTGCATGACTGGTACTGGGTGCTGCTGCTGGACGGGGGTGGATGGTGGAATGTAGCTCCCTTGACCCACGTAGTAGTAAGGGTACGACGTGGGCCCTAAGCTCGCTGACTGTGATGCCATCAATGACACCGGTGGTATCGGTCGTGGTCCAATGGATGACAGCTGCATCGCCTGCCACCTGCGGAACTTTTGCAGCTCAGCATGCATCACCGCCTCCAAGTCCAGGAACTGTATGTCATCCATGAGTAAGCACTGCTCATACCAGGCCTTGATGACGGCCAACCTCATCCGCAACCTTTGGTCTGCAGGGTTCTGGGGTACAACTCGGGCATGGGCAGCCTCTAGGGACTCCATTCTGCCGATGATTTGTTCAATCAGCTATAAACAGACAGACAAACCTCTAAGTTACAATTCTGTTCACATCTAGTAAGTACCAAACAAGCAGTGTGGTCGACAACCATCTGAAGAAACCAAGAACCCACTTCAGCGAGCTGGCGCTTGTATACTTGGAAGGCAATGAAGCAATACTTATGTTTGATACTTACTTTGCCCAAATGTTGCTCTGTGTCTGACAACCTCTTCCTTGCCTTGAAGCTCCCTCCCTTGCGGTTCCTCTGGAGGGTGGATGTATCAGACACCTCATCATCTTGGAACTGCCCTGAAGCAGACCCATCATCGCTGGACATGGACGAAGGTGGGGGTGGCGCGCTTCAAATTCGAGGCTGGGCCAGTAGGTAAACCCTGCAACAGAAGACCAAGTGCCATTTGTAAAACTCACTACAGCACAACCAGGCATAATGAACCAAAAATCAAAATTGAGATTGAGTACAAAATTTATTACATATCTCCATAATAATCTTTAAAATGAAGTTTATTTCAGCAAAATATCTAGAAAATATCCTACCACAGAAAAAAAGGCTCCTTTTTTATAAGTTTTAATAAAAGTTTTTCTGTTTTATTACAGTTCAAAATCAAAACACCATAGCAAACATGCACTAATGTTGTTCAACCCCTATGGAATTCGGCACGTAATTTGAAACAGGAATTAATGTTGTTCAATCACAATCAAATTCAGCAAAGGATTTGATACAGGGATAATATGCTTCAAGAAAAATGTACAGTTCACTGTTTCCTAACCACAATGCACCGCGCGGAGACCTCTCAACCAATCAGAGCGCCGGTTTCTGTTGCTGTGTATGTTAGCGGAATGCTAGGGTTTCATGCTACATTGTAAACACGCTTCGGTTTGGATATGCAAGAAAGACTATTTCCAACTGTGCTTTGCAGTAGTGTGAAAGATTTAAAAGCAGCAATAATAAAGTAATACCCTATGCCAAATGTACAAGGCAAAGGCAAATTTGTGGCAAATATTTACCCCAGCTTTCCGCCCTTGGCGCTTGAGCTGCATGCCACAGCAGCTAAAGTTCCTCAAAATCCATGCCTCCTTTTCTGTGAATGATTTCGGTTTGGTGCTGGAGGGAGGAGGCTTGGACAATTTCCCGAACGCTGTCCTCATGGACTCAAGCCAGGTCTTGAGTTGCAGGACTGTGCATGTGGTGGCGAGAGTCCTGGCGAGGTCTCCCAGCATGCAAGTCTTCTGCTGGGTGTCCCTGTTGAACAGAAATCAGAAAACGCATTATTGAAAAGTGAAGGTGCAATGGAAAAACAAGATAGTAACAAGATATGATAATAAATATGCTCAAATGTTATCAGACAATGGTTTACTTACTTGTAATCCTTGTGGGCTTTGTCCCAGAACATGGCATGGCTGTTAAAGAAACCGGCTACTAGCTGTTCGTCCTCCTTTGTTCAGTTTCTCCTTCTTTGCCCGGAAGTGCAGTTCTACCTCCCTAGTAGACGGATCTCTGGATCCATCTGGCTCAAGAGCTGGAGCAGCAGTAGATGCCACAGTCACTGCAGGAGGAGTGTCTTCCTCCCTTTCCTCAACTTGTTTCTCCTCTGTCTCCACCACACACATCCGCTCTGCTTCTGAACCAGACATCTTGGTTTTCTTGCTGCCAACTTTTTTGGGAGGCATTTTTTTGGAACTTGTCTACAGCTGTATCGTCGACGAGTGTGGCCTGAACGCAGCGCGCTAGCGTTTTTATACTGAACTCCGCCTATCAGCAACGCTCCCCCGAGAGGTGTCATATAGAACAATGTACTGTCCTCTAGCGTCGCCATTTTGAACGCCTCAAAACGTCGATGTGTATGCCGGTGAAGGCTCCATCGTCATTCTATGCGCCGTAGATAGGGGATACAATGGCAGTCACCGAATAACGGCGGTGTAAGCTGCAGCACTACAGGAAGGGAAAGTATGAAACGCCATTGTTCGCATTGTCCCCGTTGTTATGCCTCTTCTCCGGGAGCGCTTCGGAATTATTCAACATGTTGAATAATTTTTGTCGACGAAGCCAGAACTAAACCACGCTGGCGTTAATGATTTTGTTTGATCCCTAAAAAGGCCCGGAGGAGCCAAAAACTCTTCCGGGATGCTTCCTGGAGCTCTTACCATGTATATGTAAAAGGGGCCTAACAGTGGGCTTCTCACCAGACCTGATACGTTAGTACATTGTGCAAGTTTTTTTTATTTTTTATTTTTTTTTTTTCCGCTCGCCGGGCATGTGGTTGAAAAGAAGAGGGTCTCTCTCTATCTTCTGAAAATGTAAATAATCTTGTTTTTCTTAGCAACTGGCTTGGTGCAAAGAGGAAACAAAATGATAAGTCTGAGGAATAGAGCTCATTAATCAAATGTAGTTAACTTGCTACCTGCACTGCAACTTTTTTTTTTTTTTTTTGCTGCCCCCTGATATAATTTATATTTCTCTTTAAATTTCAA
>JAVSBU010342418.1:0-10529 GCA_033118015.1 Loricariichthys derbyi | reverse complement strand
CCACAAATGTTACAGGTATTGCTTGATTTATTGTTATATATAGACATTGTTTGAGACATTTATTATATATAATATATGAGCCCTTCCAACGAAAAACCGTATGTGAGACATTTTTTGTAAAAACAAAACACTGTTTAGGCATGCATGACGTTTGATGTAGCCATCGCTAGAACAGTTTGTCCATTAATTAGGGCTGTGATTCAGACTTTAAATTGTCCTCACACAGAAAAAGCCTTTTTCTCTGCTGACAAAAATGAACGGACATGCAATTAAGCAGGGCTGACGAAAGTCGGTTAAATATAAGGAAAAAAAGAAAGCTTAAAATGAACATATGGAAATGAACACAAGCCATTACCGCTACATTAACAGAAAGGGCGAAGAAAAACAAGGGAAACAGGAGAAATGGTTGTTATATGATTTTTCGTTGGAAGGGCTCATATATTATTATATTATTATTATATTCTTTTAATATTATAAATAATTATATTATATCAATGCATTTGATATCACGAGGAAAATTTTTTATATTAATATTAATAGCCCTGAATTCATACAATCTGGGCTAGGGGCGGGTCTAAATTTGCATATATTCATTTCGACTTTTGTGGCCAATACCAAGTTTGGTGTGGGGCTAGCGTGCCCCTTCGGTGGAACTCATACTATATAGTTGCTGTCGTGACCTGCTATCGGTCTGTTTTGTCATGATCTTACGTGTCGATACGTCGCAATTGGGGGGGGACTGTCAAGGTCTAGTGATGGCCTGTCAGCGTCTTTTGAGAGTATTTGCCGTACAACCAAGACACACTTGAATGTATACAAGGCCTGGCGAGGTTTTTTCGTGGGATAATTTGCATACTATTCTCCGCCGCCTTTTGTCTTGATTTTTTAACGTGGATGTCGAGGTTTTTTGACCCACGACAGCCACAACAAAATATGCCTATGTGTGAAAGTGGTATAACCTGAACAAAGCTTAATGTGGTTTAATGCACTAAAATAATGACTTATGAAAACCAACCTTCTCTCAATACTACTGGTAAAAAGTAATGTGCACTGCTGAAATTAAGCACCTGTGATCCAAAAGAAAGTAATAATTTTTACAGTAAGCCTTTGTTCTTTCCATTTAAACCTTTTATAAATAAAAGGCTTAACATGAAAGTGATTATGTTCCCTTTGGACCACACATTTGTCATTTCAGCAGTAGAGAGTACTTATCACCAGTAGTAATTGAAAGAAGTTTGGTGTTCCTAGGTCATTAGGACATTAAGCCATGTTAAGCAATTTACATATAATGGGTTTAAAATGGGAAAAAAATCTAAATTGAAAATGATAAAAATTTAAGCTGCAATATAAAGTAATAAAAATACCTAAACATTTGTCAAGTTTTTTTTATGTTTTTGAGTTGGAAATTGGAATCGATATGCAGAATCAGAATTTGAATCGATAAAATGCAAATGATACCCAACCCTAAGCAGGAGATGCAATATCAGTTTATTAATTATGCAGTATGTGCTTGTCCCTAATTCTCTAACCACTCATCTTCTCTATAAATATCTGATAAGTTGCTGATTTTCCTGCTTGTTTCAAGCATATCTCACGTAGATGGGTTTGGAAGTTTTGATTTTATTGAATTAAAAGGTTATAAGCTATTTAATATACTGAATAAAGTCAATGAGACTCAATCATGCAGTGCTGATCTAAAGAACTGAGAGGAAATACCTGGTGTTAATTGCCTCAAATATTTTATCAATTTGTTTAATATCAATCCCTAAGCAGTACAACAATACACCTGCATCTGCCTTTTACTCTATTAACATGCATTGGTAACTATGCAATATTCCTTATTTCCATATGATGAACTGCAGCATACACACTAGGAGCAATATTATCTAGTGTAATTGATTCTGTTGTTGATCAACAACAGACATTATCAACTCACCCAGTTCTCATAATTAACTCTTATCAGTAGCTTTTTAGATTTAGAGCTGTAATCTGTTTTTGTCTCAAATTCACATTCCTGTTTGTGTTCCATATACAGTACTATGCACAATGTGAGACCTTTATTCAAAACTCAGTCAAAACTGTCACTACTTTTGTTCTTTTGTCAGTGCTAACAAAAATACACAAATATAATATTAAACACACTAAATATAATATTAAATCTGTCAGTATTTAGGTTGTGGCCTTCAGGTTGTACAGCAGTCTAATGTGCTGCCCAATGGCTGCAGTGACATGGGAGTCCCAATGGTACCTTTCAGACAGGTTGAGCATACAATATTTAGGCTTTACATAAATTTTTATTTTTGTGTACCATATACTGCCACTTTAACTCTTCCATCCTTCCAATTTTACAACCAGCAAAGTATTAAATTATGTCCTTTCAGCAAAAGAAGTTCTCAAAGGCATCATTGAAATACATCTACACTTCCAATAGAAAGTGTTACCAACAACCCAAACACAGCTCATTTTTATCATTATCGTATGCATCTGAAATACCTAAGTAATATATTTGAGGAGATTAGATAAAATTCACTTGGGCAAGGAAGATGAAAGTTTAAAAAAAAAAAAACAACGAAAGTGGAAAAACGAGTCCTTTCTGTCTGGAATCTGCGTGTCCTCCTCATGTCTGGATGGGTTTACTCCGGGTACTCTGGTTTCTTCCCAAATGCAATTTAGGTGAATTGGAGATACCAAGTTGTTCACAATTTGATATTGAACTTGTATTGAAACGTGTATCGATATAACCATGTTCCTGTCATGAAAATAGCCAGGTGTGCTGATGTGACGTGACGTTAAATAAACAAACAAATTTTCAAGTTTGAGAAACTGGGATTTCTGTTAATCAATTGTCTGTGAGAAGATGCTATGACTGCTGAAGCAATATAAAACCCTTGGAACCATGTCCACAACCACTGGTCTGGGATAGTGGAGGATCAGCTTCAGCCGTTTCAGTATGTTTGGGAATGTATAACATCTGGGCCTGGTGATTTTGTTTTTGATTGAAATTATAATCGCACACAAGCACTACAAACAAATGTGTATATTAACAGAAGGATAACAATCCCAAGCACACTGCTGGGAAGATTAAGGTATAATTATCCAACAAAGCACAAATCTTGTGCACTGAGACCACAGGATGAAGATGCACTTAAGGTGTTCATGTTTTATCACACATATCCTTGTCCATAACTTTATACGCAATAATCACCACGCTCTGTTACTGAGACTGCACTGTGACAACACTTGAGTAATGCTGTCAAAAAGAACGTTGAACATTTTTCAAATTCAATGAGAGAAAAATGCATTTGAATGTAGAAAATTCCCATTCAAATGTTGAATCTTTTGTAATCTGTACCAGGAATAATTTCATGTTTTGTAACAGCACTTCAGCCACTCCTCTTTGATGTGTCCAGTTTAAGAGCTCCCATGCAGGCTATTCATACTGATGAGTTCTTCCACAAGTGTGGTTTAATTTTGAAACAGCCTTTAAAAATGTCTTTCTGCACCCTTGACGTTACACAGGTGCTCTCAGCTTTAAAGCACTAATTAATAAAAAATTAACAGTATTAATTTTTAAAGACATGTACTCAATAATGAAAGTGGAATGAGACAACATTCTAACACTGAACGCTCGTTTAACCCACACTATAAACAGTGAGGTTTCTGTGTGAAATTGAATTACTAATTACTTATACTCATACAGTGTGCTTGACTGCTTTACATTTTAAACCCAGAAATACCTTCTTTTGGATATAGGGAATTATAATTAAATCATTGATTTATTTTCTGCTGACATTCAATCTATATTGTTATAGATTGTGTTTTCACGTTTCAAACTCAAAACCCTACTTTTGTAAGGAATTTGTATTTTTTCATAGAACTGTATCAAGTAAGTGATTTAAATGTGGTATTAAAGGTTTTCATTCATTCATTCATTCATTCATTCCTTTTTCCATAAACCCATGGTCATGGGAAAACCGATGCCTAGACGGCGACACGGGGCACAAGGTACAGGGTAGGAACATCCCCAGACAATGCGCCAATGCATTGACTCCCACATCCACTCACACGCTCATATGGGCATTGGAAAGCACCTATTAGCCTGCATTAACATGCATGTCTGTGGAATGTGGGAGGAAACCCATGCGGACACAGGGAAATACATATAAACTCTGTTCAAGCAGAGCCCAGGGCCGGTGTTCTGATGAGTTGTTATGCTTCGACGAGATATGCTGTAGCGCAAATTGTTAGCAGAGTCTTATATAGTCTCTTATACAAAGGTTTCCATCAACTTATTGGAACATGGGGAGTGTGAAAATGAATGAAGCATAAAATCCAATAATCTGACTATTAGATATTAAAATGTTTTACATACAGTTTTCCAGGTCTTACTGTTGATTGGATTATGAAGTTAATGTTAACTTTTAACGTTAATAACAACTACCTTTACAAACTGCAACTCAGTCATCTGAGCTAATGTCTTGCAATGTGTCATATAGGCTAGTGCGGTGTCTCACTTATAAAAAAAAATAGCTATAAAAATAGCAAGTAACAAGTTAAAAATAATTTAAAATTTTAAAATTGTTCACCAAATATGGGTTGGTGCAAGTACAATGAGATCACCACAACCTACTCTGCATCCACAATGGTAATACCTGCAACTCTGGTAAGCGACCGCCAAACACTGTGAATCTACATCAATATTAGGAGTGGAGCTGCTATGGACATTCCACATGGGGTGGGGGGTGGGTGTGTACACTGCTCAAAAATAAAGGGAATACTAAAATAACACATCCTAGATCTGAATGAATGAAATATTCTCATTGAATACTTTGTTCCGTACAAAGTTGAATGTGCTGACAACAAAATCACACAAAAATCATCAATGGAAATCAAATTTAAAATTAAATTAAAAATAAAATTAAAATGGAAAAACACACTAGACTGATCAAACTTTGATATAATGTCCTTAAAACAAGTGCGTTTTAAGAGGCTCAGTATTGTGTGCGGCCTCCGCGTGAAGTCTGATTTACTTGGAGTTACATTGTGTTGCTAAAGTGTTCCTTTTATTTTTTATTTTTTGAGCTGTGTATAATATATATACACACGCATTGAAGTTTTAGGTGATTTGATTCAGACCGTGGACCCTGATTCTGCCATTTTTAAAACCTTTAATTGTGGAAAGGACAAAACACCTTGCACGATTTGGATTGGCAGATTTCATTAAGAGAGACTTGATTTCAGAAGGTAAGGGCTCATGCTTGCTCATATTCTATGAAAGAGACCTGCATGTATGTTTTTGAGAAGACAAGCAGATAAAGCTATGGTCAAGGTATGCTAACAGGTAACATTTATGGGTGCATATCAAAGTACATTTAAATAGATTTTTTTTTTAAATAAAACTGTATAGATCTGAAATATGTTTTCAGCTGCATTCAGAATGGTCTTAATTAGGGCCTAACAAATCTTGAAATTAATTTGTTGAAACCTGTTGAAACTTAATAAATTAACCTACGTTAAGTGGTTAAGTGGACGTTAATAATGAATGGAATATTTATTTAAAATAAGTTTTTATGGTGGTGCAGTGATTAACACTGTCGCCTCACAGTTCTGAGATCCCCGGTTCGATCAGAACTTCGGGCGCCACCTGTGTGGAGTTTGTATGTTCTCCCCATGTTCTCGTGTGGGTTTTCTCCAGGTACTCTCATTTCGTCCCACATTCCAAGATATGCGCGTTAGATTAATTGATGTTCTCAAAGTGTCCTTAATGTGTAAGTGTGTGTATGTGTTAGTGTATGTGCCCTTCAATGGACTGACATCCTGTGTTGTCGGTGCTGACTCTAAATGTTCAGAAATAATATGAGAAATGGGTCTTGATGCATGCTCTGTAATCCAGGTAGGTAAATCCCAGAAAGTTTCTTTGGAAGTTCTTTGAGTGAGAAGAATTCAATTTTGCCCACTGCCCCAACGTTAGTGTAGTGATGCTGCAGTAGCAAAATTAACCCAAGTGCTAAAGTATTCTTAGCATAATATGAAGGAATTTTACCAAACTGTGCAAATGCAGCATTATAGAGACCCTCCCTTCGATGGAATAGGTTTGTTCTGTCCTTATAATCACTGCAAGTTTAAACGTGCTATCTATAGCCTACATACATACACATGTAGTTCTTGTGTTTTGTAGTCATAATGCATTTCTAATAGTTTGAAAATAAATCCAATGCAATATCGCAGCAGTAGATTTTTTATTCCTATAACGCCTTTTATATAAGGCAAGGGGTGTTATCAGATATACTTTAGTGGGGTATTAACAATATTAATGCAAGGTTTAAAAAATCTCTATGGCAGAGTAATGATCAGCTGTGCCCCTCTAAATTCTGTGTGTGCTCGAGGATGATGAGTAATCTAGAAACACATCTGCATAGGACTCTCACTATTAAATTGCAAAATCTCTTGTTTTGTTACTTTTGCTAATCTGTTATCTGTATTTCATTAGCATCACTTTTTAAGAACAATGTCAGTCTACTGTTAATAATTTTTTTCTACACAAAGTTTTGCATATTTTGCTGATGTTTTAATCAATAAATAAATGAGAAGTGTTGTGTTATGCCTTAGCCTTAATTTTAGGTCCAAATATTTTAATGTCCTGATATTGAAAGTGATGAAATTGTGTGTATGAAAAACATATGACACAACAGATTTGATCAAATCCAGATATACTGAATGTCCACAGCCACATTGTGAAAAGCATTTTGTTCATTAGCTGTTCCACCGAACAGTTTAGTGATTCTCAAACAAGCATGTGTATGCTTTTGTTTATTAGTTTATTAGTCTCATAGGTTCAATGTAGGCATTTCAGTTTGGTTGCTTAAATGAAACTGTTCAATATGAAAATTTGCAATCACTTACATCACTCACTCTTTCTTACGCACATTATTTTAGGTGACTGGCTAGACTCAGTGGAACAGGAGTCTCTACAACAGGTCCTTTTAAAACAGAAGCAATGGAACTCAGGAGGAATGGATGAAAATGTACATTTTTAAGTTACTGTGATGTTGGCTTCCCACAGTGCTCACTACTATTCATAATGTGTGCTAGAGTACAAACACTGTACATCACATTCATAAAACCCTCAGAGAGCATTAAAGAATGATAAAGGCTCTCTCTCAATTTACTGCCAGATTTTAGCCCTTGGTTATATTATTGTATGGTATGGAAAGATTTGTATAGCCAGTGGATGTAAGCATTGTTTCCCATCTTTTAACTTCCTCCGAATGTCAATACCCATAAAAGCAGCCTGGTAGCATGCCTGCTGTGAGTGATCTGACATTTTAATGGACTCTGGTCCACTGCACCTCTGTAACTGACAGACTGAGGAATCTAAGAAGCCACAAAACCTGCAAAATACATTCCATGTCTGGTCTGTCTGTAACTTCAGTTTTCTTTAACTGGGTTTAAAAATGGCATAAAGCAGCTGCATAGGGTACTGGCAGAATTATTCACTCATTGATCACTTTATTAAGTACACCTCCTTCTATTCATTGTTCATTTTATCAGTTCCACTTACAATATAGTTTAGTCATTCCATTGAATGGGTGCCATTTGCTTGTTATAACGTATAACAAATAACATACCTAAATTATTTTTATAACAGCGTAGTAAGTTGAGATTGGTCCTCTCATTCATAGTTGCAACATCATCAATATACAGGAAAGAATAAGAGAGAACCTATTTAGTCTTCCCTTGGTCTTCAGAAGGTCCAGATGATACAAATTCCTGAACATGTGACCTGGGGTATGTTCCATAATATTCAGATATATGTTAGGATAACCAGACTGAGTGAAAATCTGGGAACATGAATAAATGTGTATTTTAATGCAAAATATTACGTATTTCTTAAGTGTAAATATTTAAGTTAAAGATGGGATATGGAGTGCCAAAATGCAAAAAAAGAAAAAGATTTCTGAAGGATTGTAATCATTATACTTCATTGTGTTAGACATCAGGGACAGTAGCAAATTCTATTTTTTGTATATAGTTTTATGGTTTAAATAATATAACTGAAATGTGCATGATATGCATAATATGTTTTATGGTTTATTATATTAATTTTCTATACATGTAATGCCCTGGGAACTGAAATGGCACCCATTTGGTGGAATGGCTCAGATGCACTTTGTAGTGCTACAATTACAAACTGTAGTCCATCTGTTTACATACTTTTAGTGCCCCATACTCTGTTCCCTAATGGACATGACCCTCACAGGGCCACTAGAGATCAGGTACTATTTGGGTGGGTCATTCTCCTCACCGCAGTGACACTGATGTGGCGGTTTGTTAGTATGTGTTGTACTGATAAGAGTGGATTAGACACAGCAATGCTGCTGGAGTTTTTAAGGACCTCAGTATCACTGCTGGTCTGAGAATAGTTCACCATCCAAAAATGTCAAGTTACTAGAATCCTGTAGACAGGATCCTGTTGGCACTGATGAAGGATTAGAGGATGACAAACACAAACTGTGCAACAACAGATGAGCTACTGTCTCTGATTTTACAAGGTGAAGCAATAAGGTGAATGTGTCTAATAGAGTGCACAGTGAATAGCCTAGTGGATAAGGTACTAGACTATGGACCAGAAGGTCCAGAAAGTTCTCAAACTGCCACTCTTGGGTCCTTGGCCAAACCCCTTAACCCACAGCTGCTTGGATTGTAAGAATGAATCAAATGTTAAGTCACTCTGGATAAGGGCTTTTACTAAATGATATAATTGTAAATGAACTCAAGACTTTTAAAAACTCCATTAGCACTCCTGTGTCTGATCTAATGGTACAAGCAAAACACACACTAACAAACATGGATATGTACCTAATAATTTGATCAGTGAGTGTGTATTGCAGGTCAGAGTATTCCTATGTCTTTATGCACATTAAGTGAATATTTATAGCTTTCTACATTTATAGCATTAAATTTCATTTTATACAAATATCCCCTAAACAAAATATAGCTATAACCTCACATGCCCCCCTGAACCTCAACAACATGGAATCTGGACACTGACAGCAGGGAGGTAAAGACTACTTTTAATATTACAATTCTGCACCACTTATTTCATTATAGTTGCACTATAGTTAAAATTAGGTTTTAAAGTCTGTCAGGCACACAAACTAGCCTAATTTAGCCTAATTAGGGCTGTTGGCACAGGCAGCGTAGTGGAGGATGTTGAAGTCCCGCTGGCATTGTTGGGGCCGATGGCTTCTTCGCCTTCTCAATTCATCACCACCGCCCAAAACGTTAAATCTATTTTCTGCTTGCTCTTCAGCTATTAGATTATTTCTAGTGCTGATGAAATCAGTGAAAAGCTGAAATATGGCTCTTTTTTTGCTGCTTGCACCTTCCCATTCTGTCCTGTAGGTGCTGAGAATGTACACACACTTTAGCAGGAATCCCTCGAGTCTTCTTTTTGACGTGGCCGGATGGTTTCCCATGGCAACTAACTGGTGAATGAGAGTCCATGTACAGAGTGTGAGAAGGGAACTGGTCCCAAAAATATCACTGTGACAATATTGCTAATTTCCTATTGATTGCTTTGAAGTTAGATGTTTAGAAAATGTTCAAGCAAAGTGGCCCCTGCAGACTCGGTTCCCCTATCACATAGACCGAGGCTAATTCTTTTTGAAGAAATTAAACAAACATTTTGTAATCATTCAGATCACTAAAGCATTTTAAAAATTAACAAAGACTAATTTGTATTAATATCACTTGTATAAATAAAGGAGGGATCTGTGTTCATGTATATGAGTATAATGTTTTTAATTATATTTTTTTTAACTATCAGATTTTGTGCATATTACAGAAAATTTGTGTTAAAATGCGGAACCTATATTTTGGCAAACATTTTATATGAATATACAGAAAACTCCCAACACCTACACCTGCAATATTTATCTAAGTCCAACTAGACACAAAATAACACAACAATAGTTCATTCACTATATAAGAGATTAATTAGCACATCATGTTGGTTCAGTGCTGGCCTGTTGGTTTTACGTGTCTCAAGTTTCAAATTGATGAGATTTCATTTGAAAGCTCAGTCATTTTTTTCCATTTCTATTGCCATTTAATATAATTTCCTTATTTCTATTTCCTTTTTCACATAGTTCGTTCTTATTTACCTTTACATTTCTATTAAGCATTTATACCATTTAGCAGACGCTCTTATCCAGAGTAACTTACAGAAGTGCTTTGTGTTCTTCTTAGTCATCCTTAGTCATCATCTATACTAGTACAGATAAGCAATAGCCCAAGAATAAAATCTAGCCAGGACCAGCTGACCAGATGAGTCAACAACAGCATTTTTTAAATATAATGCATAAATGTACATAAATATAATTACATGTGCTGATTTTAGTCTTTGCTTAAGTGCTGAATGAAGAGATGAGTTTTCAGTCACCGTTTGGGTTCCAGTACAGAGAAGAGTCTTGATGCTTGTCTACCTTTAACTTTGTGTGGTGGGTCTAGTCGAGCCAGGCTTGTGT
>JAVSBU010342408.1:0-10530 GCA_033118015.1 Loricariichthys derbyi | reverse complement strand
TGCTGATTTCATTTTCCAGCAGGACTTGGCACCTGCCCACACTGCCAAAGGTACCAAAAGCTGGTTCAGTGATCATGCTGTTACTGGGCTTGATTGGCCAGCAAACTCACCTGATCTGAACTACATAGAGAATCTATGTTCTATTTTCAAGAGACAGATGAGAGACACCAGACTCAAAAACGCAGGTGACCTGAAGGCTGCTATCAAAGCAACCTGGGCTTTCATTAGACCTGATCAGAGCCACAGGCTGATCACCTCCAAGCCACACTGCATTGATGCAATAATTCATACAAAAGGATAAATTAACATACTTTTCAGAAGCGTGACATTTCTGTTCAAATTATCATTTTGTATTGATCTTATGTAATATTCAAATTTTCTGAGACAATTTTGGGTTTTCATTATTTGTAAGTCACAATCATCAAAAAAAAAAAAAAATGTAAAAGGCTTGAAATGTTTCACACTATGTACAATGAATGTGACAAAAATATTGAAGCTTTTCCATGATATTCCTGTGCCTGTATATAGGCACCAATCGCAGGGCAATCAATTATAATTGCATCTGTAAAGAACTGAACATCAGGTGCTTTTCCAAGTCATACTAAAAACCTTTTCAAAATACACCTTTACTCACTGGCCACTTCATTAGGTACACCTGTTCCTGTTCTAATCAGCCAATCAGGGCAGGGCAGCAACTGTGTATTTAGGTATATAAATTATGGTGAATATCTACTGAAGTTCAAATCGAGCACCATACAGAGAAGAAAGGTGATTTAAGTGACTTTGACCATGCAAGGCTGTTGGTGTTAACCAGGACGGTCTGTATTCCAGAAGCTGATGATCTACTGGGACTTTCTCACACAGCCAGCTCTAGGGTTTACAGAGAATGGTCAGAAAGAGAGAATATATAGTTTTCTGGGCTAAAAAGCCTTGTTGATTTCTGCTGTTACATTTAGACATGTCAGAATTTGGCATAAACAACACAAAAGCAAGGATCCATTCTGCCTTGCATCAACCATTCAGGCTTCTCGGGGTGGTGTAATGGTGTGGAAATATTTCTTGACATATACTAGGCCCCCTAATACTAATTGCACATAATTTAAACACCACAGCCTACCTGTAGATTGTTGCTGCTCATCCCTTTATGACCCTTTATCTTCTCATGTCACTAAGCTCAAATCATCTCAATCTGGTTTCATGAACATGGCAATGAGCTCACTGTTCTAAAATTGCATAGTTACCAGAACCTTGCACCTTGCTGAATCTATCTATACATACATATTACTCACGCACACAAAATACCGCTCAAATGTTTGGGATCACTTGGAAATTGTCATGTTTTCCATGGAAACACACATGTAATTAGTCTGCATAGGAAATATAGCAAATGAACAGGACATGCTGACATTGTCAGAGTTAGAAATAATGATTTTAAAGGAAATAATTAATGTGAACTTCAAAAAGGACCGACAGATGCTGATAATAGGCTGCTTTGCAAAAATGTAGATTATTCTTTAAAAATCATCGGATTCATTTTAATTGTTTGTGAAATGGATAAAATTGTTTATGTGAATTACTATGAATTGCCTTCCATGTTTTTTCTTTGGAAAACAAAGACATTTCCAAGTGATCCCAAACTTTTGAGTGGTAGTGTATATATATATAAACATACATACTGTATGTATACTCACGCAAACTGCCTGGCCAAAAAAAGGTCACTAATATTTGGTTGGACCGCCTTTGGCTTTGATTGCAGCATGCATTCATTGTGACATCATTTCCAAAAGCTTATGCAAAGTTTACATTAGTAAATGCGACTAATTAGTTTACAGGTTTCAATGCACAAGACAGTAAATAGTATGACAGTGTCCTGTATTAGTACAGTAACTTGTATGCATGAGTACAATTTTGACATTGTTTAGCTGCCCTTTAAGTGGCCTAGTCAGATACAGACCTATTTCAATGGACAAAACAGTTTACTCTATTTATAAGCCAATTTTCATACCTGCCCAGCCACACAATACAAGTGAACCAAGTGGCAAATCCCTCTAAAGCGCCCCCTTGTGGTTGACTGCTGTAAGTGTTTTATTAGACCAAATTGCTGATCCTTCAATTGATATGACTTAATGAGGCACCCAGACAAAATCTCTGCTTGCTTCATTAGACGAGCTGTAAAATAGCTTAATATACTGCTTAATTAAATAGATTTAATAGACAAGCTGAATGTAAGACCTTAGTAGTGCATCCCTAGCAAAGATAAGCAGAAAACTTAGTTGACAGTAACAAAAAAAAGACAAATGAGGTGAACTGGTGACAGTGAGCCAGCCAAAATTACCCAAAACTTTCCAATCAGAAGACAGTCTACTTACCAGTCAATCATCTCAGAATGCATGCAAGGGGTTGAATCTTCTTGGTTCAAAGCTATTGCTTGCCAAGTAGTACACAGATGCTTCATTCAACCCCTTTGGAGCACAACATTTAAGAAGACAGCAACAATGAAATGTTGCTCACAAAGATTTTTCATCTGCTAGCAACTATTCCCACTGTCACTGCTTATCGCTACCATTTATTGTCCCTTGACATTTTATAGCAGTTCAAAGCACTAATTTGCATACATTTCCCACTGGTTGCATATACAGGCTGCAATACATTGGCAGTTGATGAGGGTAACACACCCAAAGTGAATTGAGGGTATGCATGCATTATTAATGACCCATCAATGCAGGTTAGCAGATGACAGAGGTGAAAGTTTTGATCCCAGCCCCAAAATATCCCACGCTGCACTTCAGACATGAGCTCAAAATCAAAAGTTTACTGGGATAAGAAGAAGTTTGAACCTCTCTAAACCTGTCAAAACTTTTCCTTCCACCATGGTGACCTACTTCAGTAATAGTGTTACTCACCAGACACACTGCAACCATTTTAGTACTACGTGCTGTCTTGGTTTCAGCTAGCAATTGCAATGTACATTAGAATGAGCTTTTTATTGTTTAAATGTCAGCTACATATGTAACATTTTGAAACAAAAGTTACTTTATACATGCTTTACATAATGTACACAGGTATTGGAGAAAATAACGTAAAAATACATTCAAGCAGCATTGAAATAGCCTCAAAGCATTAATGCTGACCTTTGGTTGCAATTGCTAAAGATGTTGGCAGTTGTATGACTGAGATGTATACCAAAATCTAAGCTTTTAGCTTAAATTCGAACCTTAAAATAAACACTCATCTCATATACAGCGGTGCTTCAAAGTTTGTGAACCCTGTAGAACTTTTCTATCTTTCTGCATCAATGACCTAAGACAGTGGTTTCCATATGTTGTTATCCCAAACCTGACGAATTTATTTTTAAACATTCTAATTCAAGCAAACTGTCAAAATTGTAACTGAACAAGATAAAATATAATTTCAAATTCCCACTTTGAGAAACCACTGATCTAAAACACCAGTAGACTTTCCCACAAATATTAAAAAACCCAATTAAAACGATATATACAATCATTTATTAATTGAGGAAAATGATCAAATATATATCTGTGAATGGCCAAAGTAGCAGTTACTTTGAACTACAATCAGGTGTTTTCAATCAATGGAATAACAATCATTGATTGTATCTACAGAACAGGGATCTATTAAAGTTTGACCAAAAAATGTTTGTGGAAGTCGAGTGTATGAGTTGAAAGCAACTGAAATTCTTTTGCTTTCAACTCAAACACTCAAGTTTACCAGATGACTTGATACACTTCCACAAATGTCTGTGTAGATTCCATGTGTATCAAGTGGATCAAAATAGATTTCTGAAAACCTCAGTTGTTGCAACTCATGAGGCTGGAAGAGGTTACAAATCCATCTATTAAGAGTTTTTAATTCACCAATCCAGTCATATTATATGCAACTGGAGAAAATTCAAAACCATTGTTATCCCAGTCCAGGAATGGTCAACCAACAAGGATTACTCAAAGAACAAAATGAATAATAGTCTACAAGTTTACAAAGGAATCCAGGGTAACTTCTAAGAAAATAAAGGCCCATCTCACATCATGAGATCACTTAAAAGGTACGCATGGCAGGGTTACAAGAAAAAAGCTGTTGCTCTCCACAAAGAACAGGCAGGCAGGTCCACAATTAAGTAAAGAGCACACAGACAGGCTAGAAGGCTAATGGGAAAACGTTTCATACATCAATAAAATCAAAGAACTTCTTCTTAGTTTAAATGAGTAGTAGTACTACATATAGAGAAAGAATAAACAATGCAATGCAGCATAACCTCATACAAATTGTGAAACATGGTGGTGGTAGAATAATAGTTTCGGTATATTTTGCTGCATCTTGACCATCATTAACAGAACAATTATTTCTGAATTACACCAACAATTTCCAAAGGAAAAGGCCAAGACATCTGACCATGAACTGAATCTCAAGAAAATGCAGGCCCTGCAAAAAGACAACAACCGAATACCGAACATGAGTAGATATGAATAAAGCTCATGTTTTGGAACGTGAAAGTTCTGACCATAATACAACACAAATTCTGTGGAAGCGGTTCAGATGAGGAAACCCACTGACCCTCCAAAAATCCTCCAAGCTCATGTGCAAGACAATCAACAGCTACCAAAAATGTTTAGTTGCAGTTGAAGCTGCACAAGGGGGTTACACCAGATACTGAAATGATACTGTACAGATGTTCACGTACTTTTGCCACTCACAGGAATCTAGTATTTTTCATTTTCCTCAATAAATGGCCAATTTAATTATTTTTGCCTCAGATATTATTATGGAAATTATTTTTAGGTCATATCATGAGAAAAACAAAACTTAAACGGGCCACAACAATTAAAGCACAAGAGTAAAATATCTGTTCATTTCAAATTGCTCAACATGTCTGTAATGAGTGCATTGAGTGTGTGCAAGTGATTGCAGTCATTTTCTACACCCATTACCCAGTTTTTATAGCTTTAATACCTTCCAAATCTCAGAGCTGAGGTCATATACCTCACACGGCTGGCTGTTGCAGACAAAACAGGAAAGGAAGTCAGGTCACATTGTGTAGCAAAATTTTTTTCCCCCTATGAGTTATAAAACGGCCTGTTAGACAGAACCACATGTGTATCGTAAAACAGCTGGAAATCAAGACACAAAGAAAAACAACAAGAGTTCGTCTCAAAATCAAACAAGCTTAAACATTGTGGCACTAGAAATAGACTGCCTTATAGACTGAGCAGCAGCATATTCACTTCTAACAAAATATAGAACGTATCCACAAGAATGATGACAACTGCAGTGCATTTCACAATAAATGTTACCTCAGAAGAAAATGTGCATCCCAATTTTACTGCTTTGTGCGCACACAAACACACTCTTTGGAATGGTCCTGCTACAGGAATGCAGCATTTGTACTGTACCATGTCATAGGAAAACAGACTGTACAACATAATACAAACAACATGGAAAAAAGTGAAGGTTATTAGTGACCAGCATTTCTTGTTTTTTTCCAGCATAAATCAGTATCCTCCTGAGAACCAAGGGAAAAATTGTCTTACAATTTCTGTTCAAATGTCCATTTTAAAGGACATAAATGAATGGGCTGGGTCTCAGGAGGATATAACAGCTAATACAGCAGACACCAGACCAGTTTCAGTCTGTGCCATTTACTCAGCAGAGTGATTAAAGCAAAGTAAAGGAGGGAAAAACAATTATTTACTGCACCCAACAGCTGTATATTGTTGCTCGGTTACAAAGTGCTAAAGAATAAAGACTACAGGGATAAGGCGTTCTTCCAGAACAAGAAGGCCCCAATGTACATTTCAGTGAATTTAACCTTCATATGCATACCTGGGGTAATTCTGTACCCCAAGTCCCAATTTTTTTAAATAATATTATTGAAGTAAATGTTATCGACCAATCCTATTAGGAGTTCATTCCCTGGTCATTACCGGCACTTTTTTATGCATGGCCCTCATCAATCAATAGCCACTTATTAAGTTACTGATTTATTGATTAACCATCTACTTTGTGACACTGAATTGTCTGCCTCAGGGCAGGCAATGGACTGACACTTGGAACTCCCAGCTAGATACTAATAGTACATGTAAGATAGGACTAGAATATTTGAATCAAATCCTATACATCCCGCTGCAACTGTAAAAGATCTGGGAGAATAAGTAGGGGTATGACATACAAAAAAAAAGTGTCAGCATATCTGGCATGGCTAGAAATACAGGTTGTTGACCTTGGACTTGGGGATGTTATAGCATTGAGTCCGAATGACGTCAAGACTAATGCGGAAGTTTCGAACAAATGCTTCAACGTGGCTAGTGCTACACACACATCTCATCACTCTCTGTGAAAACATTCCAGGAGACACATTTCTGCATGAAACGGTCACGGATCACAGCATAATTCAGCTTAAAATGTGGCTGGAATGTTGAGGCTTGCCTGTTACTGGTACAAAGATGTATTTAGTGAGTAGGTGAGCTGGAAAGTTACTAGCTGTTTGTGTCAGACTCGGCAGTGGTCCTGTCACGACTCTGTATCGTCTTATTATATTTTATTATCTTATTATACTTTTCAAAGTCTCCAAGATATTATTTCTAAAGTCATGATTTCAATGCTTTTAAAACTTTTAAGACTCTGTAGAAGCCCTGTTGTATTTAGTGTGTTTAGTGCACACGGCCATTAGCGCACTTCGGGGGTTTATGTTAGTGAGGTTACTGACTTATTAACAGTAATAAAAAAACAACCTGTTCTGGAGTATACGTAGCTGCTATCAGGTCAGGGCGTTCATCAGTGCATATATACAAGTGTCCTTTACTTTTTTTGTGTGTGAAGTCTGGTATTCCCCATGTGCTCGAGCCCTCTAAAATGTTACTCCCTTCATGTAGTCCTTGTCAGATTATCTTGAATCGCTACGGCACAATGCATAACTGCAATGCTTTATTGTGACCATTTCTAAGCGGTTTTGATGACGAGTTAAGACGCAAAAAAAGCCCTAACGCCAGCGTTACAATACAGCGCTTGTCAGAGTAGCTTCCATTCACGCGCATGCGCATTTGAGCATGCTATTTTTATAAAAATACGTCATTCAGACTCAACCCTATTGTATAGTGCTTTCTTTGATTAAATCCATGGGGTACAGAATTACCCCAGGTCACTAAAAACTTAAGTAAAAAAGTGCACACATACAAGGGTTAAAGCAACAAATTCAGTTCCGTACGGCAATAACGGTGCAACTTAGGTGTCAAAGACTGGAAGAGTCATGTTAGATAGTTGTCACTACAGAAAAAAAAAACGTTGCCAAAATAAAATTTTTAATTAATAAGAGAATATGCTGGAAGTGATATTAATACTGACATAAAGGTAGGTCCATTGCTCACTCCTAAATGTGATTATGATGGTATGTTCAGGCTAGGTCTTCTGATGTTTGGCACACTGTCTTTACTGGGCTTACAGGGTTTTTAAAATGACTGGAAAAAAACTGCGTAAATTCCTGCTCTATATGTACTCATACAATTGTTCAGTTGTCTCTCAAACTGAACACTTGCTACAGGCAAGAATGGGGGGGAAGAAAAAAAAAAAAAAAAGTGGATTGCATAAGAATTATTACACAGTAAAGCACTGCAAGACAGCTCATAGAAACAAAACGTCAATGAATTCAGTATTTATGTAGTGGACCCTGTATGGCTGCTGTCATTCGATTGTCAAAGGTGTAAATGCTCTGTGTATTTGATATAGTGCCTCAATTTACAGAAATGGGCTCAAGGTTTGGTTTTTGGTGAACAACATTAAACAGAAAATCTATTACCTTGACAAACGCAGCAACTTCAGCTAATGTTATTTGAAAGGAAGGACAGGAATGTTATCATTCCACTCTAACAAGTCCCACTAGTTACCTGCTGGATGCAACCAGAAGGAATGAGTAATGCAGAAAGGATTTTTGACTCCCTGACGGCATTAGATTGCGAGAACAGCATACCCATACATATATTAAACAGTACAGGGATTGATTCAAAACAAGTGGGGTGGGTGTCCAGCTAGACTGGAACTGTGGGCTTATCTGTTAAATAAGTCTCTCCACACCAGCCTTTTTTCCATAGCGCCCAACCTCCAAAGTAAGGAAAAAAATAATGATAAAGGCAGGGCAAGCAAGGTTCTTAGAAATATTACATTCACTGCCTCAATTTTAACAAAGGGATTAGTGTTTAAGGAATGAGAGGGAAGATCATCAAGTTCTAAGTTAAGAGTTTCTCACATGAACCATACACACCCCAGCAAGGTTCCACTGTGGGAACAGGATAAACTGTAAACACATAAAAAGGATCGTTTCTTGGCAGAGTGTGAGGTTTCTCAGTGGAGGTAGTGGGATTTGACGGGCACAATGAGCAGGGTGGAAACACCGCGTGTTGGTACTGCTCTACGTGTTAGGTGGATTGTGGTCCTGAGGATTAGTCCTGTACGATGCTTCCTCCAGCCCACTCCCATTAGAGAGACCTGTTGGGGGTTTGTGTATAGTCACTGGGCCCTGGGGAAGCTCTGTAGAATGAGGGTCCACTTCACTCCAAAATGACCTGCCTGGAACATCTGTACATCAGGGAGAAGAAATAAAGGAACATAAAGAGAAGACAGACAAGAATACAAAAATGCTATTATTTCTAATAACGGACAGCCTCAGAAGAAGCAAACCATCAGAATAGTGGTCCCTCGCTACTTCGCGGGTCGTTTATCGTGGACTTGCTGTTTTGCCATTTGTCATGCTATTATGCTATTGTAATCAGAAGAAAAGGAGACGCACCAATGGACTATTGATGGTTAGTTACTGAATATTTTGAACAATTTATAACATGGCACACACCACTTGAAATTAGTGTTTTATGAAAAGGTCACCTTTTAGTTATAATAAAGCATGTTCCCTAAAAAGTAGAAGTAAATAACTTGCCTTCATTGCAAACATAAGTCATTACAAATAAACATCATGTGAAAAGTAAACAGTTATTTTAAATGTTGTACAGCTCCTCGATCCCCAAATCCAGACCTACCACCCTCAGTTGGTAAATCCCTGCTCAGCAAACGGAAAGAATGTGATAAACACCAGTTTAAGAGCCTACTTTGTGATGGTCTTTCTCAAATCGTTTTCAGACTTAACCCCTTAACGTCCTCACCAAGGAAAAAAAAAAAAAAAAAAAAAAAAAAAAAAAAAATCAATGGAAAATATTTTTTAATAATATTTTATTAAATAATTATTTAATAAATATTAAATAAAACAATTTTTCCATTGCTTCTTTTCTTGGTAAAGACATCAAAGGGTTAAAAAGATATAATGACCCAAAAAGTGCTCTACCAAAAAGTTATGTACGACGTTAAAGGGTTAAGACTGGAATTTAAATTCCCAAAAAAGGATTTTTACGAACACCTACAAATTTGGCATTTAATTACCACCCTGAAAAGAAAAAGATATTTGGCCTTGGAGTTGACACGTTTAGAGGAAGTTTTGTTAAGCTCCAAATCACTTAAAGGCAAAATGTCTTCGATCTATACCACTTTGGCAGTTTCCTCATTAACTCCACATGTCAGAATGTGTTTTCTTTTTTGTAACACAGTATTTGAACATAACGAAATTTATGCACAGGATGCACCTTACCCCGGTACGGCTACATACGATGCTCTCTCAGACAAAGGTTCAAATACTTTAGACCCAAGCTATAAACTGCCAAAGTGTGCAGTTATCATTATCAACCAATGCCCAGAAAATATCAAGCTACCATTCTGGTCAATACTGCACACCCCTAGCTTAAGGTAAAACATCACGTCTACCAGTATAGCTCTTACTCTCACCGCCGTTACTATAGTGATGTGTGGCACTGTGTTGTGGCTCCTGAATATCTGGCGTGATCAGGTTCTGGAGCACTGCATCCTCATGCTGCCCATCTCGACTCGTGTCTCTGGGCAGCTGGGCATCCAAAGGGTCTTCCTCGCTTAGGTAAGAGTAATGACAGTAGTCATGTGTGCGAGAGTAGATGTTGGCGTTATCATAGCAGTCTGAGCAAATGACCAGCGGACTGGTACCACCTGACAAAAACAGAAGGTAGATCACAGAGTTTTAGTACAAGCTCTGTACCTCAACAGCAAGTTCTCCTATGTCAAAAGTGGAAAAAGTCAATTTATTCTATAAATTAATGCAAAACTTATGTATTCTACAATGCATTCTACTTATGCATTCTACTGCCCAGAAGTCTTAAGCCACCATTACAAATGCTGTTTAAGCAATTATATAATAACCATATTTAACAATACCGTTGTCGTTTGGACCCAAAAACTTGGTCATGTTCATAGTACTCTTTTCCACTCAACTTCATTCCAATCTTTGTAAGTGTAACATATCTTATGCTACGTTCACAAATACACAGTTGCGACCAAGTTAACCGAAAATTGGTTTACCGAAACTTCCGACTTGTATCCTGGAGTGTTCCTGCAAAACCTGGATGCTTACGAATTAACCGGTGGTGGGCGTGGCCTACACCGGGAAAAAAATCC
>JAVSBU010342390.1:0-10530 GCA_033118015.1 Loricariichthys derbyi | reverse complement strand
GGTACTAATCCCACACTGATTTTGTTCTGGTATGGATCTACAGTAAGTACTCGGTACTAATCCCACACTGATTTTGTTCTGGTATGGATCTACAGTAAGTACTCGGTACTAATCCCACACTGATTTTGTTCTGGTATGGATCTACAGTAAGTACTAGGTACTAATACCACAATGATTTTGTTCTGGTATGGATCTACAGTAAGTACTAGGTACTAATCCCACACTGATTTTGTTCTGGTACGGATCTACAGTAAGTACTAGGTACTAATCCCACACTGATTTTGTTCTGGTATGGATCTACAGTAAGTACCCGGTACTAATCCCACATCATTTTTATTTTGGCATGGATCCAAGTACTAGAGCCCAAGTATTAACTGGAATCTATTTGATATTTTTTTACTGCGCTTATATTTCACTGTTTTAATTTGCTTTACCGTATTTATGTATGAAGTATGTATGGTGTATGAAGGGTACTTTATAAAAATTATTATTATTATTTTATTATATTTCAGATGTTTTCCGTGAAATAACTGTAAATTAAGCCAACATAAATAAAGTGGGAGTGGATTCGTCTGGTCTGAGTACAATCTGTTTACCTTTCTTCAAAGCACATAAATAAACTGCAAACAGTTAAAAATATATAAAAGAACATAAGTCGGAGGTCTGATGGGTAAAAACAAGGTGAGTGGAAAGTTGTTTTCCATTAGAGCAGGCAAGCAGAGAGAAGGGAACGTGCTGAAACCCACCGTGCAAATCGATTCGTTTCCGCGGGAAAAGCTTTTGAAGTTCTACATTTAATTAGTGCTGCGGCTCTTAGGAGGCTACATGAATATTCAGTGGCGGTTGTTCGCCAGTCAGAGGAAATTCAAAATGTTACCTGTCTATGAGCCCACACACGTCCACCTGGAGACCACTGAAGTTTCCCATCAGCATCTGCTGCACTCTGATCAGATCCACTAAGGACTCGTCCATGTGGATGAAGCGCATGCATCCTTGGAAAACGGTGTAAGGGTTCCTGCAGTTGGCGTCCGAGTTTGGACATCCTGCGTGGGAAGCAGAAGAACACGCTTATGGGTAGTAGGAAGGCCCACGGTACAACAAAGAAGTTCAGACCCACAATATTCCTGATTAACTGAGTCCTGTTCCTAATTTCCCATCCCAGTGTGGGCTGGAATTCTGGAACTGTCTGTCTCATTTTTGAAGCATCTCATTAGGGGTTTCCCTAATCCTAACCCTAATCCCAGGGGGTTCTGTGACCCCAAGATTGGTCCCCCTACAGCCCCTGTAAATGAGGAGTGAGTTAAATAATTAATCCTCTTAATGCCCATAGAGCACATCAAGCATATCCACTGACCCACCTTCAGATGCTCTAGAACTGGCAGTACCATAACCCAGAATTCCTTAGAGTCTAGGTGACTGGGCCCTGTGTTACCAGAGCAGAACGGAGATACCCCCAAAGGACACGCATGGACTTCCCCATCACACAGAATGAATAAGATGCAACAAGTTGAAAGCCAAACGTTGAGCTCCAGAAGCTTGCACAGGCATTACACGTTATTAAAGTATCTAGTGACGTGAATATTTTAATTTCTTACAAACGCTCCAATCAGACTTAATTCTGTCGAAAGCTTCTGGTGAAAGGGAGAGAAACTTCGGACTCCACATCCCAAATAACACAAGGCTGCTCACACGATTTGATAGACGATGCTGCCAAATCTAATTTTCTCAGTGTTTCGGCGGAGAGCCAGGCAGGGGGTTAGATACAATCCCCTGTGTGGAGCCGAGACCCTGCTGGCAATGCCTCCAATTAGTGAGCTGAAGGTAATTAAATTGCACCAGAGTGGAGAACAGCGAATCTTTTCAGAAGCATGAAGTCTGTGGGACTTTAAAGGATGTGGGAGTCCAGACTATTCTAAAGTACACTGTAGCAACACACCTGGGTATGTGAGAGGAAACCCTGAATAGAAAAATAAATTCTTAATTAAACATTGATTTGTGAAGTAAGACTTGAAACTTGACCATGTACCTGCTTAATAATCTATTAACGATAACAGCAATGATTAACATGGTATTAATAATGTGAAAATTTGTCCCCAAAACACTTTCTCTTTTGACCTCTACCAACCCTGGCTTCTGTCTAACCATCGCACCTTTCACTGCTGGAGGGATCAGGTGATGGATTTACTCTACCTCCTAAAAAGACACGGTTCACAGGCATCACAGGGAAGGACGTCGTGATCGTGGACGCGTCCGATTTGTCCACCGCCAGGATCAGACGACCTCGGCGTATGCTCAAATCAACAGAGTGCCACTGGCCATCATTCAGTGCTGACCCTGTGACACGGTCATACACACAGCCTGTTAAACTTCGAGTTCAACTGAAAAAACAAACAACGCTTTTATTCAGAACGTCCCATAAATACAAAACGTCCAGTAACAGAGTGACACCGGCCATTATTCACTGATATAGCGCAATTACACACAACATAAGGGTGGACTGTGACCATTTTTTTAATATAAGGCATTTTACGGTTAGTGGGGTCGCACTTAACACCTTAAAAACTAAAAAAAAAAAAATTCATGATTTGTTACAAATGACATTTTATGAATAATAAAGTTCAACTACAAGTAAAGAGTAAAGGATATATGAGCATATATCTAATTTCAAGTTGCATAACTTGCAAGCAGTGGTTTTATTTTGAAATTAAAATATGAGACTATACATTACATTTTTATATTAATGATATATTAATGATCAATTAGAAAGTGTGGGGGTGAAAAACAGGTGCAGTCAAACAGTGAGTCCACACAGCACATTGAAACAGCGAGTTCAAATAATCCATTCAAACAGCAACTTTAAATAGGACATTCAAACAGCGAGTTCAAACAGCACATTCTAACAGCGAGTTCAAACAGCACATTCAAACGGAGTTTAAACAGCACATTCAAACACAGGGCTTTCAAATTATGCCAGCGCCAGGCACATTTTCCCCCTACTCCACCAGTCGGCACCGTCTACTTTTTAATTTAAATAGCGTAATTCATATATTTCCTGCTAGGTGTCAGTCATAATTTATGATAAGGTGCCTGCTACTTTGGGATGCAACTCTGCTACTCCAAAACAATTTGAAAGCTCTAAAACAGCGAGTTTAAACAGCATATTCAAACAGCGAGTTCAAACAGCACATTCAAACAAGGAATTCAAATTGTACAACTGACTGTCAGTTTTAAGTAATTATTATTTTTCTTTCTTTACTGGTCCTTACTAAGGGAAAAGGTTCCATGTCAAACTAATACATATATCCCAGGTTAAGAAGATTCTTTAGCTGAAAAATAAAACCAAACAAATCCGAGGGCTGAGCGTTTATACTTTGTATAAACTGAGCTGTTATATGTAGACTGTTTTACAAAAGGTTCCCAGACCAAATTGATTGTTGTGTAGATTTTCTTTAAAAATAGGTCTGGTAACCTTTGTTGAATCAGATTCACCTTATTTGCTGAATTTAATGTACCCTTTGATAAAAATGAATGTTTTTAGTGTTTTGCAGTCTAACAACAAATTTTTAATTTTTAATAATATTCAAGTCTGAGATTTATTAAAGCCCTTAGGTTTTATTTCTAGAACTGTATTCTGTTTGATCATACTAATATTATATCCAATTCTTTCAAGCTTCAGGTTCTTGCTCAGAGAGTCTTGCTTTGCAGACCTGACCAGTCTATGAGTTGTTAGCATAGTAATTAGATAAAAAAAAATCTTAGCTCTGACCTGCCGTAAGGTCCACCACGACCCTGCCGGACTTGTGGACCTGCACTCGCGCCTTGGCCTCGCTCAGATAAACCCACAGAGCTCCCGACTGGTCATGGAGGTCAAATGTAACGAGCAGTCCCGCGTTGTTCCAAGTTCGGAACTGTAATCCGATTGAGCCGGTGTCCTGCACTGATGTCCACGGCAGCTGAAGGAAACTCCCCGGACTGGAGAACGTCACCGGCACATCGGCGACCTCCGAGCAGGCAAATGTAACGTTTCCCTGGATTCACAGGAAGATAAACAGTCTGCATTTGTAGTCATTTATAATTCAGCCGAGATTAAAAGTCATCATTCATGCAAACACATTTCCAGTGATAATGAGTTCTAATGTTTACCTGGCAGATTATGCATAAGGTCTCCCACCATGAGGCCCGGCCTGATTAAAGCCATGATTAACACGATCTGTAATTTGTTTAAAGTCTGATTCCATAGTGAACACTGAACAGCAAAAAAGCAGCGAGTGCAGCAGGTTTATTTTTTTGTGGTCAAACCCAACTGCTATAGGACTTCTACTCGTTTGTCAAGTTTGAAGTTGAAGAGCCCGTTTGGTTTTGAGTCATGAGCTCAATATTTGGGGCGACCCCATGAGCTTTTTATGTTGGTGAATATGTTATATTAATGCTCACGGTTATTATTTATACAGTGCTTTTTACAGTGGAGCTTTGTCTCAAAGCAGCTTTACACTCTTCTATTTTTTAGGCCCAAAGCTCTAACTTAGCCGAAGGCAAGGAAAATCTCTAAATGTGGAGGAAACTATGGGAGGTGCAAGACTCAAAAAGGCCCAGACCTCCTTAGGTGTTATGTGTAAGAATTAAACTAAGTTGCCTAATTAATAAGTTCATAATAATTTTTAAATAAACATAAGCTAAATATAAATAAACAGAGTACATTTATAAATATTTAAAAATTGAAATCAAATATAAAATGTAGACCATAATAAATTGATCATTTATGTTTTGTTATATAAAGTGCTTTCACTTTGTTCTTACCACGATGGTGAGCTCTTTGTCTTTGGCCAGTTCGATCACATTGACGCCGTCGTACACCACGTTCTCCAAACACCCGTGGAAGTTCCTCCTGGGGTTTTCTCTCCGAGTCCCGACCTCTGAAACGCCACCGAAACTGATCTTGTGAAAGAATGATAGTCTGAAGTCAAAATGGCTGCACTTCAACCCAAATTTACTGAGAGAGAGAGAAGGTTAAGAGACAACGACCAACACATTAGATCTTAACTGAGCAGCGCCGGTGTCATTTCTCACCAGCACGCACAGGACAAATTAAACCTGACGAACTGCTTAAAAACAAGGAAATCATCCTGCTGCCCTAAACTAGGTAGCTTGATGAAAACGGGCACTTCTATAAGCAGGCAAAGGAAAGGACACCGGCGATCGCGTTCTTTTTTTCTTGGCTAGGCAGTTATGCTAGCGAAGCAGAATGGACACCGAGTCTGCAGCCGGCGCACCTCATTAATCTGAGAGTGGCTCTGGTGTTCGGGGAGCTGGAGCTGCTGAGTGCTTTTGTCCACTGTGAAGTTAACGTGCCCTTGGAGCCTCTCGATGCTTACATGGTGCCAGTGTTGGTCGTCCAGCAGGCTGCCCAGCGCCGCCGCCGTGTGAAAATAACCTGCAAAGTTAGAAGAGACGTTAGAAGTCAGGACAACACAAGCACTGTGTCTTTAAACTGCGGAGAATGTGGTAGTCTAGAGGATAAGGTGTTGGACGATGGACCAGAAGGTCCAGGGTTCAATGTAAATGTAAATGTTGATCAGCTAAGATCACAAGACGTTAAACATACAGCTATTTGTATGTCCTGGGAGAGTAGCTACAAATGCATTGCAGGAAAGTTGGTACATTGCTGGCAACACAGGGCAACAAGGCAGGTATAATCTTAGACGGGGTGCCAATCCATCGTAGGGCACAAACACTCACACATAATAAGGGCACTTTGGAAACACCAATTAACCTAACACAGGTCTGTTGGAGGAAACCAGAGTATCTGCAAAAAAGCCACATGGACATGGGGAGAACATACAAACTCCACATAGGTGGAGCCCAGGGTAGGGATCAAACCGGGGATCTGCACCATCATGCCACCCTTTTATTCTTTCATTCTCTTCAAATAATTATTTTAATTATTTTTTTATTTTATATTTTTTTATATATTATCTTTGTATTTAACTTTATTATCATTATTAATATTATTATTTATATTTTTGTGTGTTATGTCAGATTTGGGGTTATAAATTATATATGTTGAGGAATATTGTAAATGAAGGTATTTGCAATTTTATTTGTTTATTAATGTTTGACTTGTGTCTATTTTCATGTTTCAGTTTCTTAATCAAACCAGTAAAAATATTAAATAGACATCCTTTTTAAAAAAATGAGTTAGAAATGCTTTAAAACAGTGAGTTTAAACAGCGAGTTCAAACTGCATTCAAACAGCGAGTTCAAACTGCATTCAAACAGCGAGTTCAAACAGAACGCTTTAAGGACAGCATGGACTTTTATACCTCTACTTGAGTAAAATATATAAACCCTATTTAAACTTTTACTTCAGTATTTTATGAGATTACATTAAGTACTTTAGTACTTCTGCTAGCCCTGATTACAGAGCTTTTACTGGGCTGGTCTCAGCACGCTGAAGTCTGAATGGTGCTGCCAGCTGATGGAGTGGCTCACTATGTAAGGCTCTGGACTGCCAACTGGATGGTTCTGGGTTGGCACGGCTGTTAGGCCTTTGAGCTCTGGTTTGTATGGCGCCATTCACAGACCCGACCTATTTTAAGCCCGGGTGTTTCATTGAGACTGTAAGTGTGTGATATTAGAACGCCACAAGCAAGCAAATCCATAATAATTAGTGACCTGCAGCCAGGAATCAAGCTATCGTGTTCAATTATACATGAAGGAGTAATGACTGGAAGCTTCTTCACTGCCCCACACACACACAGTGCTGGCTTGGACGGCTTCCTGAAAACATTGTTCGATGTTAAAGCAAACCACGGCCAGATCTGATTGGGATAACAGGGCCTCCCTGAACGTATCAATTATTAAGGAAGGTTATGAAGCCAAGCTAATGTATCTGCATCTCTAATTACTCAGGAACTGTAAACGCACACAGCCATTTCTTCTTCTGTTTTAATTTTACAATGGGGAAAATGTGTGTGTGTGTGTATATACTATTACATTTTGTGCGACAAAATTACTTCCCTAGGAAAACATCTACAAAAAAATACAGTTATATGCAATTAAAATAAAGGACTACAAATGGAGGCTTACAATTGTAAATAAAATGTTCTATTGTAGCTCCACCATATCTTCAATAAAAAAGAGTAAAAAATCTTTTATTTCTCAAGAATAAAAATTTCAAACAATGTGTAATTTTCTTGAATAAAACAGAATCTTAAACGAAAATAATATTTTTATTTAAAGAAGTTAAGCAATTAGGAATTTTAAGTAATGCACAATGTGCTATTATCGCAGTTTCACCATTTAAAAATATCTTAAGCGCTGCATTAAATTTAAAATTAAAGTAATGAAACGAGCTCACTGAGAATGATTTACAACTGCGCCCTCTGCTGTTCAGAAAATCCAACTGCATTAGAAGTCGTACTGAACATAAGTTGATATACATTGTCCTGTTTTTGCATTGTGTCATGACATATCGTATAGGTCCCAGGTAGGAGGAATTTGTATTTACCACAACATCATTACTTTCCAAATAATAAATGGATTTAACAGCCATGATTTTTAAAGAGAAATGTGGACCTTTATTGCATTAATTCCTGTAATTATTTTGAAAAAGAAAATAAAAAGCGCCGCTCTTCCGATTAGAAAGGAAAGCGTTTTGCGTTTGACGGCCCACATCAAAATATTTCTAAGAGCCGCATGATTGTTGTTTTTTTCCCCCACAGCCGTTGCTGAAACCCGAGCCAAAAGCTGCGCGTCCCGTTCGACTGATTATTCAATCAGAGCATATGAACGTCTTCCCACCGCCATCTGCTCTTTATTTTATCACACCTAATACATCGTTACAGGCTAAAGCCAAAAACTTCGTGTCTTGATGTGAATATTACAAGCAGTCATCCATCAGAAATTCAGCTTAAAAAATATCTAAATCACACGCTACCAAAAACAGACTCGACAAAAGTAAACTATGAGGTAAAAATTCTGTATTTGTCAAAGGCAGGCTGGTTTGGTCTGTAAAAGCCTCGCAAAGTAGCGATTATTATCATCAGACTGTCAAACACTGGAAATGTGTCCAGACTGACTTCGTTCTTTCTTTCCAGAACTGCATTAAAGCCAATAATCGTCATTTAATCTGTGTCTTTAAAAAGGTTTTAAGTTCTGCTTATGAGCCACATTTGATTGTCTGCTGATCTTTTTCTCCCCTGAGAAATTCCTCACAAAAAAGAGAGGTTTTAATGTTTTATCCTTGTTTGTCCTGATGTCGGGTCATGGGAGAGAACTCGGAATACACCGGGCACAGGCCCAGTCACACCCTGGACAGTCTATCGCCTCCTGGTGGTTCTTACTGCCATGGCCCTGGAGCAGATCTAACGGATTTAGCAGATATAGTATAGATATAGTAACGGATGTAGCGGGACCAGCAGGGGGCACTGCTGTACAGAATCATCATGATGCGAGTCTTGGACCAGGCTATTGGACCTGAGCATCACCAAAACAGCAACTATGGTGATGGTAAGAAGTTTAAATTTATGGCCCTTATCCAGAGCAGCTTACAATTGATAGTCTTACAATCCAAGCAATTGTGCCTTTAGGGTTTCGCACAAATCCCAACAGTGGCTTGGCAGAGGTGGGATTTGAACCCTGGACCTTCTGGCCCATAGCCCAGTCCCTTAACTGCTAGGCTACCACAGTCCTAGATGGAAGAGGCAGATTTTTTTTGCAACGTGAAAATCTGCGATTGTGATTAAGGAAAACTGCGATGGACTGGCAACCCATATAACCACACCCAAAGCAGTCAGGGTCAGGGGCCAGGGACCGGATTCACGAAAGTGTCTTAAGAAACAAAATAAAATCTTAAAAAGTTTAAAAACATCATTTTTATGAGAAATGTTTTGTTATTATTAAAAATTTCAAATAATCTTATTTTTCTTAACTTTCACGAGCAATTCTAAGAACGAGTGGTACTCATGAAGACATTATAGTTCTTAATGTTTTCTGAACCTTACGAGCTTCACACCTGTCTTAGGCTGTGGAAGTTTTTTTCTGGTCTTATTTTCTTTTGATTATCTTATTTTTTCTTAACTATTTTCTCGTCACCCTGACTGAGATAAGAATGGACGCTCGTACTATTGTGGTTGCGACAAACAGTTTGACCCTGAGTGGACACGTGCGTTTTACTGTAATATTTTAAACTGTTTTCCACTGTCCATTTAGCAGGGATCGATATCGATACTAAATCAAGCTCATGAGGTCAAGCCATAAAAGTGCCTGTAATTTGAGCCCATCATGGCTTGATAAATAGTTTTACTTCAAAGTCACGGCGGACCTCGTACACGATGCTTCTCGCTGAAAAATAAGTGAAGACCTGGAGGTGGGTAGCGTGAGAAAGCGAGCTCGGGGCCTGAGAGAGACAGAGGTGATAATTGCTTTGACAGAATTCGAGTTATCGTACGTCTATTTCTGCCCGAGTGAAACAACATGCAATCTAGCAGCCGTCATAACAAATGAATGGGCTTAATTTTGGCCCCCCGGAGCGTTTCGGCACACGGAGTGTTTACCGATGGTGAGCTGACTGATAGAGGCCATCGCTCAAATCCAATGGACTGGCTCCTCTCTATTGGATCTGCACTGCCGTCGCTTATCTTCTTCAATTACTTAGGAATCTGAACGATCCTACTTCATCTCCTCATACATTTTCATTGTTGCTCCAGGAACGGTGGGCCACATTTTCAGGCTGCCACTTTCCAGCTCGAGTATCTATGTGAGCCTGGCACAGCATAGCGTGCATGCAGATGGTGCCCTAAGTGCTCCACTGCCAGCCTGGATCACTGACAATGCCTGAAGGCTTGGCGCGACATTACAGACGACGCCCAGATGCACGAGCCCCTGATGATTAGTACCTTTTCTCAGATGGAGAAACAGCTTCCCTTTGAGTAGCTCCAGCGTCAGGGTGTGGCCCAGCCATCCTTCCGCGTGCATCAGGATACCAGCATTGTGAAGGGTCCTGAAGTTCAAGCTCAGCACATCTTTGGATGATTGATTGGTCCGGTTGAGATGGATGAAACTCGAGCCGTCAAAGCTGGCCACGTCCGATTCTGGACAATACAGAGATACATCACTGTGAGACAGATAACATGATGCCAGTGTGAAAGGTGCAGAGGTTCATTTACTTTCCCAGAATGGTTCTGATGAGGTTTTGTAGTTTGGTCTTTTTTACGCCTGCCTGTTTCTTAAACTAATTCTACGTCTCTTATGCAGTTGTGCATCTGGTCCTTCCACTAAACGGCTAAAGTTGTTCTGATAACAGAACACGTTTCCTCTATTGAAACCGGACCTCAGAATTCAAACTTAATTGGTTCCAGAAAGCCGTTTGAATGCATGATTTTAAATCCAGAGCATTTCAGACATACCAGTTCTGACACCAGAACAAATACATACAGGTTTAAATACATACAAGTCGTCCCATGAGCAACACAAGGTCGTAAGTGACATTTTTTACATTTTCAGAAAAGAGCTTTTGAAAGTCTGAAATTG
>JAVSBU010342381.1:0-10531 GCA_033118015.1 Loricariichthys derbyi | reverse complement strand
GGCATTTCTATGGCATTTATATCCTTGAAATGACACGAATCCTCTATGATAGACCAGGAATCCTCCTGGACAGACTACGTATCGTTCCCGGCAGGCTTCGTCAAACCATGGCAAAGCGTCCAAACCTGGGTCTCGTCGTCAAGCCCTGGGAAAATCGAACATGTTCGATTTTATCAAGGGCTCGTAGTATTTAGGCCACGACCTCCCATTATCACAAAAACGGCCCAGTAAAACTATGAGACACCCAGGACACTCAGAGAAAACTCACATAAGCATGGGAAAAGGCCCTACCATGACAGCCCAGGTCAAAATACTGCTATGTGAGAATGGGGCATTAGGAGATGGGTGCTGACGTATGTTAACAATGAGGATGTACTAGATTTTGGTTGTGTTTTGACTGTTCCTAAAGCCCTATTCGGACAGCATGAGTTCACACAGGGTGGTGGACTGCTGTAATTTTGCTACAGTATGTCTGTAAAATGTTACAGATTCACAAAAGATAAGAAATCTCAGAATAAATGATTGAGACAGGAGCGGATACTCCATTTTGTCATGATGTAGGGGGCGATGTGTAAAGGGAGCAACCAATCACAGAGAGCTTCATGAATAAGGGTAGGCATTATTGAACGTAAATAAGGAAACTGAGGAAACCAAAGCAAAACAACATAAGCAAAGCCCAAAAATGAAACCAAAAAAAAGCCAAAAATGGCTAGACCCCCGAAGGTGACAACTAGGACATGTCCAAGGGGAAGTGAACCCAATTTTACGGCTGGCGTACCGATCCGGCCAACCACACCAATGTGGAACGGATTTTGCGGTCGGATGTACCAAATCGGCCAACCACTGGGATGAACGGGAGGCCCAACAGACTTGACTTGACTTGACAGGCCCCGTGTAATGACCTGCCTATGGTAGCGTCTAACCTGCGGTATCCTCATGTGGACCGCAGGGGGTACTGAGGAGATCCGGGCGGCGCAAAGTGCAGCTACGTGTCCCTACACTATCGTGCTAAACCCTGTCAAACCTCAGGCCTCCTGGCCTTACTCCACTCCCTCTGCAAAGGAAGGGTGGTACCTTCGTCGGTACCTTCGTCCTATGAGTGAGACTGGTGCATGCACCCGCTGCACAACCTGCGACTATGCAAATACGGGGTGAGTGAGAGTACTAGCTTGAGACATGCCTAGCATGTAAAGGCGGAAGCGTCAACTAAAAACCCCGTCAAAAACACCCCACATCGGCTACGCGAGCCACGGCGAACCTGTATGGGTGCTGGCTCAACAGATGTAAATGCGTCTTAGCGTATCGATGGCCCAACAAGGACTGATCCGTGCGACTAGCTTTTTAAAAGGCGTGCCACAGCTGAATCCAATATGTGAGGCTGATTTCCTTGCCTGCTATCGCCAATCGTGCATATCCAGGACGCGGAAAGCCTCGCTGGATTCAGCTGTGACATCAGGCTCACGCCAGACTGCCTGTGTTAATTGGCGCAAGTCTGCCATGAAACCTGACACATTTATGTACTGCCATCACATGGCTTCTGCTGCTCGCAACCAGAAAACATGGCAGCAACCACAGGGTCGAAAACAAGCAACTGGACATGAGCTAATAAACATTTGAGCAAATGCTATATAACCATTCTGTACCACAAACCATATTTCAAGGGCTTTGCCTGAAATATGGCTGTCAATATGGCATCTGGAGACTGGATGAAATGCCAAGAACGCATTGATTATCTGAAAAAGTAATTGAAATGTATGGAGAGTGCATTAAACATAACCGAAGAAGCTGCTAGGATCATTGCCCATACCTCAAAACAACTGGATTCTGTACTGGGTAAAATCAGTGCAGCAGAAAAGCAGTAACTTTTCATGGTTTTCAGTTTTGTGATATTGTACAAAATCCTCCATACTTGAGAAAAAAAAATAAAGGAAGAGAATAACTGCTTTTCCATAATGTAAAAGGTACCAGAATCTTTACTGACACAGGAGAGCGAAGTTAGTAAAAATGACTGACATGGTCCAAAGGCCACGCCTTCATCACTAGGACTAACAGGTACAGATGGCACGACTCCTTTAATGACTTCTAAAAATTTTGGCTTAATGAAGCATACCTCAAACCAGTTATTTTAATTAATGGTCTATTTTTGTCCAAATCAAGCATTATGAAAACTGGGGATGGGGAATGTACTTTCGCCATGTACTTTTTAAGTCAAAAAAAATATGGCATGTCTGAAAATGCAAATGAGTTTAAAGGGAGCGCTTCCAAGCTGCAAGCTGTTAGACTTGGCAAATTCAAAGAAAACATGGCATCAGCAAGACAGTCAACTGTAACAATGGAAAGAATTAAAAAACTCCTCCAATAAGGTTTTGGCAAAAGCTGTCGGTTGTTCCCAGTCAGCTGTATCTAAAAACTGTAGCAAGTACACAGCACTGTGCAAAAATCTTAGGCCGTGTCAAGATATGGGGGGCGAGGTGGAAAGGAGGACCCGCGTGCAGACGGCTTCGTGAATAAGGGTAAGCTTTATGGAACGTAAAGTAAGGCAACTAAGAAAACGAAAGCAAAACAACATAAGCAAAGTCAAAAAGCCAAAATGCCTAACCGCCAAGGGTGGGGGGGGCTATGGCACGCAGCGATGACTAGGACATGTCCGCAGTGAAGTGGATTTTATGGCCGGTGTACTGGTCCGGCCAACCACACCGACATCGACCTGTTTTTACGGCCAGATGTACCAAACTAGCCAACCACGAGGACGAAGGAGGAGGTCTGAGCGAGGGCCAGCAGGGTGCAGTGATGGTACAGGACCCGAGCAATGCCCCATCTGCGGCATTGGCTGCCCTGTCGGGGGCGCAGGGAGTACTCGGGGTTCAGGTAACTGCAGCTAACTGCCCCTACACTAACACGCTAAGCCCTCGAATTACCTCAGACCTCCTGATCTTACTCTACCCTCCCTCTACAAAGGAAGGGTGGTACCTTCGTCCCTCACCTCCAATGGTGCCATGAGCGAGACTGGAGCGTGTACCCACTGTGCATCCTGCAGCTGTGCAGTATAAGCAGAATACGTGTCTAGCGTGAAGAGATGGAACTGCACGTCAACTAAAAACCCTGTCAAAAAATACCCGACATCGGCTACGAGCCGCAGCGAACCAGTACGTTCACCTGGCCAATGGACGTAGAAAAAGGTCTTACCTTTACGAAAGGCCTGCAAGGACTGGTTTTATAATCCGATCACAGCTGAACCCAATTGCATGGACTTGATTATCGCTAGTCGTGCATGCACAGGACGTGGAAACCTCGCTGGGTTCGGTTCTGATGTCATCTCCACGCCAGGCTGCCCATGCTAGTCAGAGCAGACCTGGCGAGGATCCTAATAGGCCTCCTCTTGATTTGTCGCTTTATCGATGTTATAACCACGATAGCATACTGTTAATGATTTCTAAAACTAAATACAATTGGACGGTTATAAAAGGAAAACGTTTGGTAAATCAAGTAAGACGTCAAGGCATTAGGATCCACGACAATCCACAGCAGATAAGTGTGACGTCACTTCAGGTCAAGGTTACATTAAGCTTCTTTTTTAAAGTTTTCAGTGGCACGTATGATGTAGGGTGACGGTTTATGGATGGATGGAGGTTTATTTGCCTCTCAAAGCACAAAGCTATGTTTATGAAGAAATGGTTTAAGATTGTTGTGGAAGATCTTGACTGTCTTATGAGTTCATCAGCTTACAGTCTTACTGAGGCCATGTTTTCTCTGAATTTGCCAAGTCAAACAGCTTGGTAAGGTCTGGAAGCGTGCCCTTTTAACTGCAGACTTGCATTTTTAGACTTTTTTTCAGCAAAGTACAAGGTGATTCCTTGAATGCCATTCATTAACGTAATTGGTTTGAGATATGCTTCATAAAGCCAGACTGTTAAGCAATTAAAAAAGTGTGTGGTGTATCTGGAATGAACTACAGCCAGAGTTTGTTGCAAAACATCAGCGCTTGGCCTGGTAGTAAATCCCTGCATTATGTTCAGAATCTAGTGGAACACCTTCAAAGAAGACTGAAAGCTTTAAGAGCAAAAGTATGATGTTTTGGCGCCAGCGTTTTCCACAGCCCTTTGATCATATAGTTGTAATTGTGATGTCGCTTGGTGACGTTTCCTTGATCTTTTTCTTTGAAATATTGGGATGCTGTGAAGTCCAATCTTGGTGGCATCTCACTTGTTAATGTGAAATCCATAACTACAGAAAACCTATGATCTCACTGTGCCAGCTGCTATTGATTTCCCAATAATCGTTCTCCTTGTTTGTTTTTAATTGCATTCTCATGGCGGTGGCGCTACATCAACGTCTATAAACCAGAGGAAAACAGACGTGGTGAGGCTCCTCATGGAGCTTCCTGTCTATTCCAGTTGCCCTAGCTGGAGCCATCTTTTCTCGGGGTTTATATACGACAGGCTATAAGTAAAGATAAGAGCTTGGCAGAGTTACAGAAAAGCATTATTGTAAATATGATTTAATCAAGGACACGCACCAGCTAATGTTCAAACCAGCGTTTTATCACCACTCTCCTCATGACCCTTGCCAAGATCCCAAGTGCTTCAGAGCAATGCTTGCAAATTAGCTAACATTTGTCACTTTAACCGAGCTAATTTGACATGACGATGGATCAGACCGCAGTCGGGCTCGAGAAGCACCTGAGATGCACTGGTTCCCCTAATACTATAAAAAAGGGTTATTATAGTTCAAACACCAAGATAAATGTAGTACAGTTTTGTAGATTGACACTCCAGCTATTTGGAACATCTTTTGTAGAGAGTTGTGATGGAGGTGAGTCGAGAAACCCTAGGGGCAGATCAGGGTAGCATTACAGTACCCCGAGGAAACCCACACAGACTAAAGCAGGAGAAACAATGCTTAGACCTTACGTGCTAAGGAATTGGTACACGCAGTACGTTTTGTTTGATCTGTTTCTTTACAGGTGTTTTTAAAGAACTACACCCCCAAATAACAAAAGTTTCTTACATTATCTTCTGCTTCATTGCAAACAGTATGAACACAAGATATGTCATGTTTTGTTTTGTTTTTTCCGATCAGCTTTATTGCATTTGTTAATAATCGTTAATTCCTTCATTTCAGGCCTGCAACCCATTCCATTTGGGACTGGGGCAATTTGGGCTAGTAATGATGTTATAAAACTATACAATGATCTGATTTCAAACAGGTGATTATAATCATGATTTGGTACAAAAGCAGTATCCAAGAAAGGCTGAGTCTTTGAGGAGCAAAGACGGCCAGAGGACCGAAAGTTGCTGATATAACCACATAGGCAAAGGATTACTTTGATAAACCTTTGTCAAATACTACAGTATAGAGTTGCATTCACAAATGCCCCTTAAAACTTTACTTTGCAAAAAGGTACCAAATAAGGATTGATGTCTCCTGTTTGAAATCAAATTATTTAGAATCTCATTAAAGCCCACAACTGACCACAAATGTCCCACCTTTTTTGAAATGCATGTTTATTAACAAATAAAATGAAGTTGACCAGACAAAACACAAGATATCTTGGGTTCACATTGTCTGCGATGAAATAAATGTCAAAATAATTGTGAAGAACACTATAGGGTCTTTTTTAATGAACCTCTGATCTATCAGGTATCAGATCCTTTGTCTCTTCTGTTTCATAGACCATGCTTTTCCCTAAACCAGCTCCTCCTGGTCTATGGAGCTCTGTGGGCCTTTAGTCCATTCCATGACCAAACCCTCTGGTTCTATTGGGCACGGAGCCTTTTCAGTCTTTGGCAGCAACCAAGTCCTCTTGTTCTGTGGGGCACGAGGTGTTTTAGGTCCATTCCAAAACCACACCCTCTCATTCTATTTTGCATGAAGTCTTTTCGGTCCTTTCCAGGACAAAAACCCTCTTGTTCTGTGGGGCACTGAGCTTTTTCGGTCTATTCCAGGACGAAACCCTCTCATTCTATGGGACACAGAGCCTTTTCAGTCTATTGCAGCATCAAACCTTCTCGTTCTGTGGGGCACAGATCATTTTAGGTCCATTCCAGGACCAAACACCCTCATTCAGTGGGGTACAGATCCTTTTCAGTCCATTCCCGCTCCAAACCCTTTCATTCCATAGGGCACAGAGCCTTTTCGGTCCATTCCAGGACAAAACCCTCTTGTTTTATGGGACACAGAGCATTTTCGGTCTATTCCAGGACCAAACCCTCTCATGCTATTGGGCACAGAGCTTATTCAGTCCAGTCCACGACCAAACCCTTTCATTTGAATGGGACACAGAGTCTTTGTTCTATTCTAGGACCAAACCCTCTCACTCTATGGGGCATGGAGCCTTTTCGGTCCATTCCAGGACAAAACCCTCTTGTTTTATGGGACACAGAACCTTTTTGGTCTATTCCAGGACCAAACCCTCTCATTCTATTGGGCATAGAGCTTATTCAGTCCATTCCACAACCCCCACAAACCCTTTCATTTGAATGGGACACAGAGCCTTTTCGGTCCATTCCAGGACCAGAACCTCTCATTATGTGTGGCACAGGGCCTTTTTGTGCCCTCCTAGGACATGTTCTGTGAGACATGGTCCCTTTTGGTTCCTCCCAGTACCAAAGTATCTTTGTAAATGGGGCAAGAAGCCATTTCAGTCCTTCCCAGGACCACAATTACACACAGTCTCTCTTTTTAGTCCAGACTTTCTGAGTCTATTGGACACTGGGACATTTCAGTCCATCCCAGGACCAGCCTCTCCTCTTCTAGACAGCATAGAGGTTTTTTGTTTCTGTCAAGGTGATGATTCAGCTTGGGATACCTCGCCATTTCCCAGACTTGGACAAAGAGGGAATGGTGAACCAGTGCCTGGTGCAGAAGGACAGAAATGGCCTAGTGTCCCATAGACTAGACAGTGTTTGTGTGTAATTGTGCATATGTTCCCAAAGTTACAGAACCCATTAAGGGTTTGTGAGCTACAATTATATAGTACCTGAACCAGTGTTTAATGCAAGAACCATCATGTGGGACTATTATATCCAGAACTATCAGGTTCCTCTTACATACAGAGACATCAGAGGGAAGTAAAATCTCTTTAATCCAGACTGGTTTATGTAGATCACATTGATTTTTTTTGGCCAGCAGCAGTAACAGGATCCTTAGCACTGTTATCCATGAATAAAGGACCTTATCTAAAAGACATTCGTTCCACTGCAGATGAGACGTCATTTGAGGCTGGAATCAAAGTACAGATCCATACCCAGGACGAGCCGCCATTCATTGATCAACTCGGCTTCGGGGTGGCGCCAGGATTTCAGACGTTTGTATCCTGCCAGGAACAAAGGGTAAGAGACTGGTTTTCTGTATGAAGTATTAGCTCATATTGATTCAAGCCACAGGAAACAGTAACGAGTCAATTAAGGTCTGGTACCTTAGAAAACACCACGTTTATCAGGACGGTGCCAAAAGGTTCATGACATATTTCATGTTTTGTTTATTACTCTGAAAGCGATGAATTATGGTATGTTTAGGCATGTTGTTGTACCTTTGTAGAGGTTGCGTTACCTTCTGTAGCACATGACACACACATAAGGGAAGAACTAAGACTTGGGTGCATCTGGTTAGGCAGGTGACAGACATTCATCTAGAATTATGGCACAAGGAAAGCTTGAAGATCATCATAGGATTTAACCCTTCCTAGATATTAGTTTCTGAGACATCTTGGTCTTTACTATGTGTTTAAGTTATGTAACGTGATTAAAGGTGTGAAAAACTTTTTCAGAGTGTATAAAGTGAAAGTTTTATAAAGCTAGAGATACCATAAACCCCACCCACTAGACCTGAGGAAACTGAAACTCAGTAGGTGGAAGCCAGAAAGCTGCTGCCTGGTGGAAAGGACCGGGATAAACCAGGGGCTCCTGCCCCGTGGAACTGGTGCCATCTCTCTCATCTATGTTCCACCTCACCAGGGGATTCCACCTTCCAAGTTTAAAGCTGGAAAAAGTATATGAACCTCTACATCTACAGCTCAGTTAGAGGTGGCTCCTAAACCTGCTCTTCTCAAGAAGGAACGGAACCATGTCTTTATCAAAAAGCATTGTACATATAAAAAGTTTAAACATGTAACTCTAATGACAGTATGACTACCCAGTGTCAGTATTGAATGGGATAAAAGCAGTACAGTTAGCTAAAGTCAACAGAAATTGGCTCAATTAAATTGGTCGGTCAGGAAATAATAATAATAAAAGTCTCACTTTTCCCACCGTCTAAAGGAAATGTCGTTCTTAATCCTTTCAAAGTGAGAGGTGAAGTTGGAGATGGTGGTGCTGATAATGCCTCCCTCAGCTCCTTGGTCCTCGTAATTGGCTGCGGGCGAAATCTGGTCCTGCAGCACATTGATTTCTTTAATGTCCAGCTTGCTTAACTTTGCAGATCAGCAGTCTGATCTCATCACCCAGACAGGGTTTCTCACCTGTTTTTCTTCCAGCCTTTTGCAGCACGAATGTTGATCAGATGTGATGACATGACAGAAATAATGAATGTTGTAATTAGCAGAGGTGTTTTAATTTCTTGCTGTTACTACTACCTACAAACTTTGTGGCACCATATTGTTCACCACCCCTTGCCTTCATGCATCCTTGGGGGAAAAAGAGAAACTGAAGCTCTTGACAATGTCAGCATTTTCAGTTTCAGCATCTCTGAATTTTCTCTTAAATATTTCAATAGCAGTTCTGTGCATTCTTCTATTATTCTGTTTGGGGTTTCTTGGCAGTCTGCTAAGCGACTTTAGGCATATTTTTCTATAAAGTCACTTACAAATATTGATGGTTGAGGCTTCCAGGCATTTGGAGTTTGTTTTTACAGTGTAGTGACTTATAAGTACTTTATACTATTATCCCTGTTCTTATTCCTCCACACATTTCTGTGATTAATACAGCCCAAACTGCTTAACGCAAAGACCCAGCTCAAACACTGTTGCATTGATAATTGCTTTATGTGGGGTGCTGTCAATTTGTGGAGTAAATTTGGTTTGGCATTTTTAATAGATTTGAGTTTAAATATAAAAATCTGTGAAGTTTAAATGTGAAAATCTCCCATAGAAATGCATTGATGGAATATTCAGTTTCAAACACCAATCTACAGAATTCAAATATCAACCGAAAAATTCAAATATCAATTGACAAAATTCAAACATGAATTGACAAAATTCAAACACCGACAAAATTCACATATCAACTGACAAAATTCAAAAACCAACCGCCAAAATTCAAAAACCAACCAACAAAATTCACATTGACAAAATTAAAAAACCAACCAATAAAATTTATATTGATTGAAAAAATTCAAACACCAACTGACAAAATTCAAACACCAAGTGACAAAATTCACATACCAACTGACAAAATTCAAACATCAACCAACAAAATTCACATAGCAACTGACAAAATTCAGAAATCAGTTGACAAACCTCAAACACCAACTGACAAAATTCATATCAACTGACAAAATTCAAACACCAACTGACAAAATTCATATCAATTGACAAAATTCAAATACCAACTGACAAAATTCACAAATCAATTGAGAAAATTCAAAAACCAACTGACAAAATTCACATATCAACTGACAAAATTCAAACATCAACCAACAAAATTCAAATATTAAATGACAAAATTTAAACATCAACCGACAAAACTCACATATCAATCGACAAAATTCAAAAACCAGCTGACATAATGCATATCAATTGACAAAATTCAAACACCAAATTATAAAATTCACATAGCAACTGACAAACTTTTCATATCATTTGACAAAATTCAAACATCAACTGACAAAATTCAAACATCAACTGACAAAATTCAAATATTAACTGACAAAATTCTCATATCAATTGAAAAATTCAAAAACCAACCGACAAAATTCAAACATCAACCGACAAAATTCAAATATTAAATGACAAAATTCAAACATCAAACGACAAAACTCACATATCAGTCGATAAAATTCAAAAACCAGCTGACAAAATTTGTATCAATTGATAAATTTCACATAGCAAACGACAAACTTTACATATCAACCGACAAAATTCAAATATTAACTGACAAAAATCAAAAACCAACCGACAAAATTCAAACATCAACTGACAAAATTCTCATATCAATTGACAAAATTGAAAAACCAACCGACAAAATTCATATCAATTGACAAAATTCAAATATCAAACAACAAATTTCTAATTTGAGCCAAAATCTATGATGTCACCACAGAGCACTGAGAGTGACTGAGAGACTCAGTGTCCTGTTGCTACATATTCTGTTACAAACACACTCGCACTCCCTCACACACACAAGCATGAAATAATGGGACTCAAACCCACATTCCCAAATTTCAAGCACTTTTGCAGTTCCTACAGAAAATGCAGATTTCATTGTTATCATCATCTTCATTCATTTATCCACTTTCTTATGCCTCGTTCACACATACACGGTTGCGCCCGAGTTAACCGAGATTTGGCTTACCGAAACTTCCGCAGTGTATCCTG
>JAVSBU010342370.1:0-10533 GCA_033118015.1 Loricariichthys derbyi | reverse complement strand
TTAACGTGCGATTGTATTAAGACCATAATCACGCCTGTGTTGCAATAGCGTGGCGTCCCTATTGAGACATCAGAACGAAATGTCTTCCGCAGAACAATCGTGAGCAAGCTCAAAATTTGAGGTGCGGAAATGATTCACCCTTGTGGATTATACGGACATTTGCGGATGAATGAAAGTTTGAAGTACGTCAATGCCTACCGTATTGCGATTATCCCGTTTTTTTTTTTGTCTGCAAGTCGGCAGCAACGCACACTTTTAGCACTGTGACAGCACCTTAATATGGAATCACTTAATGTTTTTAGAGAGGTAATATGGAATCACTTAATGTTTTAAAGGAAGTAATATGGAACCCCTTTATGTTTTTAGGGAAGTAATATGGAATCGCGTAATGTTTTTAGGGAAGTAATATGGAATCGCAATATTTTTAGAAAATAAAAATTGGAAACAATGTTTTTCGGGAACAAACGATGAAATCACAATGTTTATGGCAAAAAACAGAATAACAAAGAATAATAAAGAAAAAAGGACTCAATGTTAATGGGACAAAATTTTAAATCACCTTGTAATTTACATTTTTAAAGCAAATAAGTCTAAAAATGGAAATTAGTCTGCAGTTCAAAGGATGTGTGTACCGACCTTAACAAGCTATGGCACTTAGCTAATACAAAGAAAACATGGCCCCAACAACAGAGCTGTCAAGTTGGAAATTCAGCACAAAGAGTGGCTAAAGATATCGGTTGTACCCAGTGAATTGAGAGTTATATTTGGTGCACGTATAAACAAACTGTTATGTATCTCCCATCAAAAAGGTGAGTCAATGTAGTGCTTGTCAATGCAGACGTTTAAAAAGTTGTTACTACCAAGCCAAGTGGTGTCGTGAATTTTTACTCACATCATACTTTAAATTCTATTTAACAACTAAGCTAAATCAAAAGTGGATCATCTGGAAAGTGTCCAGGTTTATATTTATCCTAGTATTAAATAATAGGATGCATGTTAAAGGATGTGACTCAGCTTATCGTGTCATTGTGCTTCGGTTGCACTGTAATACAAATTTAGCTCGCCGTGCGTAAAGAGGACTACAGTACGTGAAGAATCGCCTGTGTGCACGTGCATACGTGATTACTGAGCGAGAGACTGTAGTGGTTGGCAGGACACCATTTTAATAAACAGACACCACTGGTTATTTTTATGACTGTCAATTGTTTCACTCCCTCACTCTGGCTGTGCGCAACAAACAGCGTGCGTGTCACTGACAATCCGTTATTGTGTGGTGTGCATCCCCGTGGGAGCCGTGTGTATCTGTGTGCTGGAGTAAAGCAAGCTCGTAAAGCAGAGATATTCAGGGAATTGTTCATGGTTAACCTGCATAGGTTTTATATTGAGAAATCTTGTGTCGTTGAGGTTTTACTATAGATCTATGCAACTGTGCAAAAGTCTTAGGCCATATGGTATTAAGATCATATATAATTATATCTGACCTCCCCTTACACTTGGGCAACAACCTGGTAGCTTCATCCAGATTCCAACTTAAGCCTTCTGTAGTCTGAAGCTTGAGCTTTTTGGAAGGGTGGCAGTCAAAGGAGCACAGGGTGAAAAGCAAGAAATACTAAAGCTCACAAAGGTTGTGATGAAGTGAAACTAAAACGACCAACTTAATGGTGGCCTAAGACTTTTGCACAGTACTGTACGATACATGGCCAGTAGTATGCAGACACTCAAAGGTTAAAAAAACAAGCCACTGGCTATGGAATAGCATGATGGTGATCAATAGCTGATGTGTCAGCTGAGAACCACTGGACGCTGGAGATGATCAATCAGAGGCTCATTTTCAGTAAACTCTTTGCACTGGTGATTTGTCCAGAGCCTGTCTTGTTGTCCCTGGATGGAAAATGGTCAAACCATGGGTGGTAGGAGAGAGCAAATGGACTTGCTTTTGGATTCTTGAAGACGTTTCACCTATCATCTGAAAGGCTTCTTCAGTTCAAACTGACTAGTAGGGAATAGTTACCCACCAAAACATGAGGACTCAACCACACCTCAGATGAGCTTTTCATCCATGAGAAGATACTTAATACTCCCTATTAGCCAGTTTGAACTGAAGAAGCCTTTCAGGTGAGAGGTGAAACGTCTTCAGGAATCTACAAGGAAGTCCAGTTGCTCTCTCCTACCACCCACGGTTACTATAACCTGGACAACTGAGAATCTTCAGAGAAAATGGTCAAACTATTGGTGATATTTTATATATTATAAATGCAAGCATGTGGCAAGCTGTAGTTTTCTCTACATGATGTCTGTAGATGATGAGTGTGCACATAATAATGGCAGGCTCCTGACATTTAATAAATAAAGAGATGTTCTCCACTTATTGCTCCTCACTGTATTCATAAAGGAAATACATTCTTAGCAAGTCCAATTCTGTATTAAACGTGACCTTTCCTTCACTGGCTAAATGCATATTTGTTTAGTAATTTATGTAAAGCCACATCAGCACTGATGCCTACTGGGAAAATTATGTGTCATAAAACAAGAGAACATGCAAAGCTCAGCAAAAGCAGAGTACGAGGTTGGGATCGAACCAGGGATTTCATAAGCTGTTTGCTGACTGCGCCAAACGCCTGTTGCTTATGTAATACGATATCAAATCAAAGCAGTCATGAAGTTCCAGCCTTTCCAAGCATTCATCAAAAGATCTCGGTCTTGTCTCCGGTTACCCCCCCCCCTTTTTTTTTTTTTTACTGTAAATTGACATCACACCGTCTCAAGGCAAATTTAGGCATTAAAATAAAATGGCAGGAAACAAACAACATTTTTCATCTACGTGCAGCAGGAAGTGTCTTACATCAAGAAGCCCAGCCCAATTAAGAAAATCTGTCCAATTTTGCCTACGTGACCCCCTGGATGCCGACATTGGATTCTATGTTTACTATTGTATACTGACCAGCTCTACCTTTTCCTGGCACCACTGGGAAGCCAACTGGAATGTTTTAATAACTCTAAGCAGTTTGTCCCTTTAGCAGAGTCTTAAATATAGGAACACCTGAGCAAATCACGCAGCTAAGGCTCAGCAGAATCAGGTAATGTTCAATTGTGACGCCATGATTGTTGGTGCCAGACGGGCTGGTTTTGCTGATTTCCTGATATTTTCACACATATGACAGTCCTGATTTTATTCAGAATGGTAAAGTTAAAACAGCTAGTGAGAGCAGGATCTATTGGATGAAATACGTCCACAGAGAATGATTAGAGCTGACAGGACAGCTACGATATCTCATAACCAAGCAGCATCTCAGAACAGACAACTCATTCACCCTTGAGGCAGATGAGCTACAACAAGGATCTCGTATTAGTGTGCCATGTCTGATAAACTATGAAAACGAGCAGAGAGGTAACATAGATGCAGATGATGATATGGCTCAGGAACGATTGAAGAACCTTGCTGTCTGGGGAACAGACTGCAAACTATATGTTTTTTTCGTATATTATTGTTTTTTCCCCCATTTCTAATGGTTTCTGATAAATGCTTGAACTCAACCTGCAATTTCTCTTGTAGCCCACCCCGAAAATGCATTCATGTGGGACTATTTAAAAAAATAAAACCCACAAGTGACTGCATCAGGCCCAACTTTCGTCTGAAGCTTATCTTATTCCGTTTGAACAAAAATCTCTTCTCGAAACACAAACCCTTCACACTCTCCAGACAGCACATTAATCCTGCCACCCATTTGGAGTCCGGTGTCATTTCAGCCTCCAAAGTGCCGCCACACCTCTGACCCTTAACAACACTTCCATGTTGATAGCATATCAATCAAAGAGACCCTCGTGGTCCGCCTGGTCACTGGGGATGCAGTCCACCCAACCATCGAGGGGCTCATATCGCGGTGCTAATCAGCTCGCTCATTTTCTCTCATTATGGGGAGCGTGCACTTCCAGAGCAATGGGAGAAACCACCAGCGTGGTCGTGCTTTCATTGCGGGTCTAGAAATGAGAACGACACTGTATTACGACTGAATGGCACTGATGGTACAATTGTGTTAAATGATAAACTATTAAGAGGTGGTTGATGCATACATTTTTGACAAAACTGTACATTAAGGGCCTTGCTCAAGGGCCCCAACACTGGTCGGAACTTCTTGGCAAGCACAAGCACATCTCAGGTCACAGCAAGGGTCACTGGATAATCCCCTGTCCAGCCTCCTCTACCTCAGACATTGCAGTACAAAAATATTATAACATTACAGACCATTTTAACAAGAGTATAAGGACCGTATATAACATTGTTGACGATTTGACCCAAAAACCTCAAACATGGATTCGTCACTCCATAATGCTCCTTTCCACTGGTTTTCATTAGTGTTTGTGAGCTTCAGCACATCTTAGTCTGTTCCCGTTCTGAAAAGTAGCCTCTTTCAAGACCATTCCCGATCAAATGTTCTCACCGCCGTAAATAACAACAAATAATTCAAATTAATCTGCACAGAATCAGACACAAAGTCTTGAGCCCAAGTGTCATCTTGACCTGAAACACAATGATGTTCAGTCATTTAAGGGACAGTCAGAAGATGTTTCCACCAAATCCCTGACTCCTGACATCCGTCGTATTTCAGGATGGCCCTCGACGCCAGCGGCCTAAAATTATTGTCCTGCACAGGTTCCCGGCTTTGTCTCCGTTTCTATTTTAGTAAACAAAGACAACTCCTTGAGACAATGGGGTGAACACATCCCTAGACTCTAATAAACACCCAGTGATAAACAGATGACAGACTCCAGCATAAAAACCCTCACAAATACACTCGCAGACGCTTAGCAGCGCTCGAGACCGAGGCTCCAGGAAAGGCTGTAGACAGATAAGAGCCAAAACTGTTGTTGACATAATCACGCTTTACCCTCACATGCATGCACGCTATGTATCGTAGCAGCCAGCTAAAACAGAATAAGGTACAAAAGTCTTTGGGCATCACTGATCATGTTTTGTCGAGTTTCTAAATGAAAGACGTGAAAACATTGCTTTATTAAAACAGTGTACATTAAAAATAATGACATGAATGTATTGATGTTTTATTTATTCTTTTCTATCAAAAGCTAAAAGGATGCCCAAGTAATAAAAATTTATAAAATAAGTAAAACATGTAACAGAGTAGCTGTAGTGGGTTATGACCCTCCTATGATCAGTTCTCTATAAAAATTAAATATATATATAAAAATGAAAACAGATTAAACTAGAGAGGTGCATTTCCTGCAGAAAATGTGAGTGTGATTGCCACTATGCAAGTGCCGGGTCAGGGTGCCCCCTGGTCCATGCATGATGATTTTCATGTTTCTACCTCAAAAATTGTCAGAGTTACAGCTGTCGGAAGTTGGCCATAATGTTAAGTCAATGGAAAACTTTGCTCGCGTTTTCAAGCATTGCGTGTGAATGCGACGTTAGATTTCTTAGCTGTGGACAAGCAACCATCTCCCGAGAATTGTGCATGTTTTGGTGTTTGTCCCGTGTCGATATCTCAAAAACTGCGGGACGAGGTAAGCGTCAAAAAACGGTCAAATAACATTGTGCTTAATAGGTTTCCTTCCTATGGCCAGAAATTGTGGGCGTGGTAAAAAGTGACCAGTGTGCCCGATCATGCCATGACTTCAAGTGCCGGGTCAGGGTGCCCCACGGTCCATGCATGCCGAATTTCATGTTTCTAGCTAAAAAATTGTCAGAGTTACAGCCGTCCAAAGTTGGCCGTAATGTTAAGTCAATGGGAAATTTCGCACGCGAATGCGACATGCGATTTCTTATCTGTATACAAGCAACCGTCTCCCAAGAATTCTGCACGTTTTGGTGTTTGTCCCATGTCCCGTGACGCGAAATTAAGCGTCAAAAAATGGCTGAATAAAAAGAATAAGACCATCGGATTTCCTATATAGGCAATCACACTAATTATTATACTGCATCCATCCAGTACATCAAAATACTCCAAACGTGACCTGGCCATTTTTTGCATATTGTTAATGTACTGAATTTTAAAGTTTTTTTTTTTTTCTTTTTAGCAAAAACTACTCAAACAAGGACTGTAGTTTAATCAAACTATGAGATGATGTGACAGCTATAATATTAAAGACATTTAGATTTTTTTTAGGGATGGGAATTTCTGGGAATATCTTATCCTAAACCTGATATAATAATTTGCAAACCTGAGCTCCAGAGTCACAGACAAATTTAAAAGTGACATTTTGTAGGGTTTTTTGAGGTTGAAAATAGGAAATAAGGCTATAAATAAGGTTAGATATTTAAAGGCCAAAATCTGAGACCTGAAGCAACACATTTTAACGTTATGTCTGCTTTAACATAGAATGACCCATCTAGACCAAACAAAAGCTGTGGAGCTTAAGTATGTAGATGAAAATTAATCTAAACAATGGAAGGAAGAGAAGGAAAAGCATTTGCATCAACTAGTTTTAACAGGCGGAGGATTTATGACGCGTAGCCTATAAGCTATAGCCATAACAACCAGAGTTCCATTCTTAGTAGTAAAATCGTTTTGCAATGCCCCATATATACAGACGTTAAGCACAACTAGTATCAAAGTCCTTTCCTGTACAGAGAACTATGAGCATGCATTTCACCAAAACATCCAGTGAGCCAATAATTTGCAGACACCTGAGCATCACATTTAAAAAATGTGGTGCCCTCTTTGCAAAAGCTTCCCACTAGTGGCGCAGTGGGATAAAGCGCTCGCCCTGTAACCGGAGGGTTGCCGGTTTGAGCCCCCAACTGAGCGCATACTGTCGTTGTGTCCTTGGGCAAGACACTTAACCCACGTTGCCTAGTATGAATGTGGTTGTGTGATTGGTGGTGGTCGGAAGGGCCGATGGCACAAACTGGCAGCCTCTCTTCTGTCAGAATGCCCCAGGGCAGCTGTGGCTACATATTATCTTACCACCACCTGGTATGGTATGAATAGATAATGCAAGTGTAAAGTGCTCTGAGTTCTGGAAAAAAGCGCTATATAAATCCAACGCATTATTATATATATTATTATAATTTGAAGCAGGACTGTAAGGAATATCATGAATTTGGTCATGAAGAGCTGTAGGAACTAGGTTTTGTGGTGAAATCGTGTTAGGGTCCACCAGCGCATTTGCAATCTGTTGTGTCAGATTGGAGGTCGACTCCAAAGCCAGTTTACCAGACTCCTCCCTCACCAAATTTTGGCACCAAAGCCTTCCCAACCGTGGTGGCAGCTTCTGCCCTGGCTTATTCACACCTGTATTTACAGGAACGTGGTACCGTGCAGGGAGAGGTACAAACGTGGCACGTAGGTTAACAGTACAGTGTGTTCACTCTTGGTTAAGAACTTCACCAGCACCTCCACCTCACCGTACGCTGCTCACGTAGCCCCGAGCATTAATTAGAGCGTTGTATTGTGAAGCAGTAACTCCTACACATTTCTACTTTCCTTTACTTGACTCTGACCTGGAGGTTTGGAAAGAGTTCGACCCTTTGTTTCAGAGGAAACAATGAAACTGTTCCAATCTCCCACACCCATGGACACCCACTGAGGCATCCCACTGGGAAGGGAGCCGTGTCTCCCCTGAACACGTGTACCCGAGACGCTTTAATTCGTCCTAGAGATCACTGCCTGATTGCTGGTACACGTTATCATGTCTCCACCATCCGCTGGCAGTGCTTTGCTAGCTCATCGATTTGAGCCCAGGGCACGCTCAGGCTACAAAGAGCTGCTGGGCCACGTTTTGAAGATAAGGACTTGACTCCTCCCTTCCTGACATAAGCCACGGCTGCCGTCTTCATCGCAAAGGTAGTGGCTGCATATGTCAGCACAGCGGCTGCCCACCAGGGATGCTCATGCTCTCTCACACCCGTACACACGTGCCCCACCCTGAGGGTCTTGGGCAATTAGCGCTAATGGCGGGAAGTTCATTACTCTTATCAGCGGACGACGGAGGCAGCAGCTGGCAGAGCTGAGTTCCTTCAAGGTCACACAGGACCTCAAGTAAAATTATCTCCAAGGAATGTCACCAGGCTTTCATTCACCAGCTGGCACGTACACACTCACAAGCTGTCCGCTTTATCCGAGTGTTGATCTGGGATTATGTTTGTGCTCTACCTTCTCACCGATGACTGACGAAGGGCAGAGGATCTCAGAACCTTCATGTTATACGAGACACAACAATCTACATTCTAATTCTCAGCGTACGTGCCAGCATTAAGCTGGGGAGTGAGTGAAGGTGTCTAAAATGTTCTTGAATAGAAAAATAGAGTAGGTGTAAGAATTCAGTGACAATCAGCATTTTAAATCCACACTATCTTTGTTACAACTAGGTTTGTACAAAAATTGTCAGATCCTTCATAGTCAAATGCTGTTACTGTTAAGTGATACCAACAGGTTGTTTGGATATAAGCTGGAATTGTGGAGTAGAAGGTCCACTGCCAATTTGCCACAGTTGGGCCCCTTAACCAACAATTGCTTGGATTGTACCCTGTAAGACTGGATCACTTTAATTGATTTTGTAGCAGGAGAGACAAATCATCCCCCATAAAAGTACTATGACCAAAGTCGGGCACAATTTTGGAGGTGGAAACTTTAGAGGTGAGGTCTGTGCTCTTTTTTGTAACATGAGGGCCCCCCCGGTCAGCACAGAGTCATATGACCAACACAGGCCCAATCTCAGGAGCTTCTGGCAAGACAGTCACACCAGGGATCATACTGGAACACAGCAGTTTAGTTGGATCATCTCCCACTTCTGGGGACGTGTTGTCTGTTGGTTATGGCTGTTCGTAGCATTTGACATGTGCTTTGTGGTTAACAAAACTGGGGGTTAACGTTACATAAAAACGATTCCAGTTGTGAAAGAGCTGAGAATGTCTCTTTATTGCAAAACATGCAAAGGCTCTGTTGCATCCCCCCCCCCCCATATCTCAAATCACAAAAAAAATGCTTACTGATTGTAAACTTTGTTATATTTTAATACTACATTAGTTTATTACAGTTCCTTTTCCCAAGTGAATTCGATGCCTGTTCCACTCATTTCTTTGGAGATGGCTGCACTGAATCTGGCCTCCAGTTCAGGGCTGAAGTGGTTCTTCCAATCACCAGCGATTCCTTCAACAGCAAGAAAACAATAATGAGACACGGCAGCGTCTAGAAACTCCTCAACCCAAACCGCATAACAGAAAACTTCAACAGCAGAAAAGTCTACCTTTCCTGAGGAAAGAGGACTTCTTGTCCATCATCGTGTCTGGCACCAGCGAGTAGTTAGACATCATGTTGTCCTTCATGTTTCTGAACTGGCAGTGCTCAGCCACGCGTTTCAGGACGTCTTGGCTCAGGTGCAAATCAAGAAAGTGAACGATGAGCTCCAAAACCCCATAAAGATCCTGCAGGATGAGGTTTATCTAACATCATTAGCACTGTCAAACGACTGCAGTTTTGAAGAATGTGATTTAAGGGAGCTCGGGTTGCCACGGGCCTTTAACACGATTGGTTCAGATATCGCATACACATGTCTGAGGGAGAGGAGGCCTGTTGGGAGATCTATCAGCATTGCAACAGCGACCTCCTATACCTTATCTATCTATGTAGGTCTTTGCTTTTTTTTTTTAAGCTGGCAGTGTCGGTATTGAATAGCACAACATCACAATATCTTGGTTAAGCAAAATCCCCAACAATCTACAATTACAGAGACAGAAACACCTCCTACCTGAATCATGTCCTCGTACATGATGTAAAGAATCCTGTTTCCTAAATCAGTGTTTCTCCAGCTCTTTACATGGTCGGTCCACTTTCCAAACATCACTGAAGAAACAACATTACATCATGCCAGGGTTTGACAGTTAAAGCCACAATAACGATCTGTTGAAAGCTAGGGTTAAGCGAGAGACTCACCATCTCCCGCCAGGAAGCTGTCAGCAAATTCTTCTATGGTTCCTGGGTCATGGAGAAATGAGGCCATTTGGTGGAAATGGAAAGAAGAGACCATAATGTCTTTCGGGTTCCTCACGAGGTAAATGACCTAGCGAGAGAGAAAACGCAGGTTCTGTGACCCTGTGTTCCTCAAGAGAGCCTCTGCAACCCAGACAAGGTGCAAGCAGAGCTGAAACATGAACACTAAAAAACTACCCTAATGTTCTTCATCAGGTTCTGCAGACTGAGTGGGCACTTTGACTGGGGAGACTTTACCAAAGTAGAATCACATCCTTCAGGTACCATAACTGATTCTTTGGGATCTTCCCTGCACCCATCAAAGCAGCAGACCCTCTCAGACTACCCAGAGGCAGTATCTAAAATGGAAAACTAGTGCTTCATCAACTAAATCAGAAAAGAATCAGGTCTGGTGGAGGAGAGACTGAAGGACCAAGGGCACAAGTTATGTGGTTTCACCTCCTAAAGGCTCCCAAGTTACAGGAACTCACATGACCAAAATACTCAACTCAACTCAAATTTATAACAACGCAGGCTGCAACAAAGTGCTGTACACTGCATGAATATAACAAAAATATAAAACACAGAACAATATACCAATAAAACA